>JALLBB010000556.1:0-14137 GCA_036939735.1 Discostella stelligera
TACAAGGCAAACGTTAGAATCGTTTTGGGCAGCTGCATTGGAGATAATTCATGCGATAATGCTGGTTTTGTTGGAACACGCATTGAGTATATAGCAAACTCGTGCAATGCCCAAAATGCTTGTTCGAAGGTTGGGTCAGCAGGTGGGATAGTTGGGCACATTTTGAACTCCTGCGGATCCGAATTCTCTTGTTCAGAGCTTGGAAGTCTAAGCGGACGGGTAGGTCACCTTCACGGCTCATGCATTTCACTGAAATCTTGCCGCTGGCTTGGATACCAATCAGGCTCAGTACTAGGGAATGTTATCAACTCTTGCAACGGCATCGAAGCTTGTTCTGGACTAGGAAAAGTCAATGGAAGGATAATGGGAAACCTTCAAGACTCGTGCAATTATAATTTTTCCTGTGTTGATCTTGGGTCTCATTCTGGCAGAGTAGGGTATCTTCTTAACTCTTGCATTGAATTAAATGCTTGTTGGAAACTAGGAGAAACGGGCGTGGTCGGAAAAATTGTAAACTCATGCAAGTCACGACAATCTTGTGAGCGTCTTGGGTACCAAACCACAGGATCAGTTGGAAATATTCTCAACTCATGCATGGGAAGAAACGCTTGTTTCCAACTAGGACAATTAGGTGGAGTAGAAGGCCTTTCAAGCTCATGCAATTCAGAACAATCTTGTCAATCTCTTGGGCTTCAAGGCTCAATTGGAAGTTTAATCAACTCATGTGGGGGGAAATCGGCTTGTTTTAGTCTTGGATCTCCTGGTGGAATGGTAAAAAGCATTCAAGGCTCATGTTACTTAGATTACTCTTGTTTTCGTCTTGGGTACCAATCAGGCTATGTTGGGGAGGTTTTCAGCTCGTGCAGGGAAACTCGTGCTTGTTCGTACCTTGGAGGATTTGGTGGATCGGTAGGAAACCTTCAAGGCTCTTGCAATGCAGCTCGATCATGCCCGTTTCTTGGGACATCAGGCTCAGTAAGAAACCTAGTCAGCTCATGCGGGGGAACAGATGCATGTTCACTGCTTGGAAGAAATGGAGGATCAGTTGGAGACGTTACCTCGTCGTGCAATAATGACAGAGCATGCTACGCAGCAGGAAATGGACCCGCTGGGACAATATTTTCTGATTTGGTAGAGTGTTGCAATGATGGGTTTCAAGTCTGTTTGAATGCAAATGAGAACTCTCTTCCATGTAATTGTCATCCGTCGAAAACTTGCAGGCCAACTACCTCGCCATCGGCTAGTCCAACAACCGCCGCGCCAACAACTGCCTCACCATCTGCCAATCCAACCACTACCACCCCGACAACCTCCACGCCAACAACTGCGTCACCATCCACTCGTCCAACAACTTCCAAGCCAACAACTTCGAAACCAACAACCGCCTCGCCATCGGCACATCCAACGACCTCCATCCCAACGACTCGAGCTAGTAGCACCACTGTCAAGCCCGTGAAGACAAAGAAGCCAACAAAGACAAACAAGCCCACTGTGCCTTGCACCAAGAAACCCATCAAGAAGAGTTCGAGACTTTGACTCGTCATATAAGTAGTAAGTAGGAAAAGGGATACTAAGAATTACGATAATGACTGATAGGCAGTGTTAGCGCATGCACTGTCTTTTCCTCTTCCGTCTTTCTCTATCTCGCCCTCTTCCTCCTCCACTTGAACACTGCCGGCCTCTTCCCTCCTTCGTACTCGTCTCCACTACGGTTCGTTTCAATCTTCCTCTTGCGTCCCTTGGCATAAGCATGCTGTTCCGATATCAATCGATCCTCGACATGTTTCAATTTATGGAACCGCTCCATGCGCATTTCCATTTCGGTATATGCCCCCGAGCGCGCTTTGGCGATGGAGCGTTCGAATTTGCGCTGTTGGCGTGCCGCCTTGAGTTGTTGTTTCGAGGATGGAAGAGGATGTGCTGGCGGTGAGATGCCATCCCCATCGTCGTCGTCATCATCATCATCGCTAGCATCGAGCTTGGCATCCATCATCTGTGCCCGGCCTTCCAGGGTAGAAATACGCGGACGATTGAACGCTCGAGAGACAAGGTCGGGATGCGTCTCGAAATGTTGTGCCAAATCGAATTGCTCGACCTGTTCCTCGCCCCCCTCGACAAATACCGTGTGTTTCCTCTGATTCGCCATTTTCTTGTGCTTCTTTCTCCCTTCATCTCCGTTATTGTTATCGTCGTCGTCAACATCATTTACCAAATAATGCAAGGAGCTCTGCAGCCTCTCAATCTTCTTCGCATCCATCATTCGTTTCATTCGCACGTATGCCAAATCCTGGTCCTTCATAACGCGTATCGCATCGAAATCCAACCCCTCTTCGTTCCGCGCCGCCGCGGTCTTGCGATGTCGTCCGGTATCGTTCCCGCTCATCCCGTCCACCTGCGATTTGTGCATGCCGAAGTAGAATTCGTCGGGATTGCGATTGGCGGCCTTGGTGCGCATGCTTTTGAGCCGTGCCGACTTGTTGTGATAATCTCGGGAGCGCAGGCGGTAGTCGGATTTCTTCTCGAGCAGGCCGAGGTTTTGACGCGAGGAGGGCTGGGAGCGCTCCTTGTGCGTGATGCGCTTGACGGCATTGCGGAGGGAGGACATGGCGAGGATCAAGCTTCTGGAGAGGGATGATCGTGGGGGGGAGCGAGCTCTATGATCAGAGGAACGAGGCAGTCGGAAAAGGACGCGGTTCAATATTTGGTAGCTTTTGGTAGTCAGTGAAGGAGAAGTGTGGTAGACGCAACAGTGCGGCGATGATGTGGAGCGAAGGAGAATTGTTGTCTTCGTTACTACTGGATTGTTAGTAGTGCAGGCGGAAACATCATGGTCTCACGATGTTCTGTGTTCTGGCTGGTGGTGGCGGTGCCGGTTGGCGGACAGAAAGCCAGCATAATATTTCTACCATACGTACGACCTATTTATCCCATCACAAACAACAACAACAACAAGCAACATCATCACAACTTGACTTGACGGTAGGTGTGAAGGTGAAGATCATGATGAGTGAATGTGAAATGTGAATGAAGCCCAACCCCCAACAAGCAATGAAAAATTGATGGGGAGGGACACTGGCATCATCATTTGCGGTAGCTGACAACATTCATGACCTGAATGTTCCTAATATCGCCATCAATCATGGTTAATGGTATTCCTCGTCCTCGTCCATGCAAGCAGGTAGGTAGCACGGAGACACGATTGAGAGCACACTCTAGATAGCGTGGCACCGAAGAAAGAGGGGCCAGATAAAAAACACGTGAAGCATCGTATGGCAAGCGCAATCGGGACAGTTGTTCGGTTGATGGACGTTCGCTTGCTTACTAGTTATTCAAGCCTTCTGATCAACAAGAAGATGTCGCTATTGCCATCACATGCCACACAAACACATGACAACTCCACACACATCGCCCTCTATGGTAGTTATTAGGAGTGGGTGACAAATGACTTCCAAGGGCTCCATGGTCACGCTAGTTTTGGGGCGAAGAGATGATACGCATTCTTTCTTTGGTGCGTGCAGTCAACAATCATCCGTGAGTGGAATTATTGAGAGTCATCGCACATTTATCGCAGCATCAAAATGGGAACCGAACTCCCACAAAGACCCCTTCGCATTCCGCAATCTTTTTGCATCGCATCACATTCCTTATTTATTCGAGATTGGCAACACCTCTGATACCATCGTCGAATCAACACACGGTTGTGCCAGACCCCTCTTCTCCTCTCCTGTCACCTGTCACCTGTCAGCAGTCAGCATCATCCCATCCATCCCGAGCGTCTCGATTGTTCAACAATTTTATTTGCACGTATCTCGTCATCCTCTCGTCTCTCCCTCCCCCAAGTGACTTGATCGAAGCGCGCTCTCCTCCACCCAGGCACCAATACTATGCGTTTCTCTACAAACGGTATTGCATTATTGGTTGGGACGACGACAGCCTTCGGTTCCCAACATGAATCTAATTTGGCTTCGAGTGGTCAGGAGCAAGAGCACCCTTCTCGTCATCACGTCGACGCGGGCATTTTGTCTCCACAGGATGAGGACCATGGAAGTCCAGGTGCCACGATCAATGGCACTATTCCAAAAAGCCTAAGTAGTAACGCCAGCCGCGAGCTACAGAACGAACCGCCCACCTGCTCCGCAACAGGCTTCGTTGATTGTTACAAGGGCTTCGACGCCGACCCTTCGGCTCCTGCTGGACAGACCTGCGCAACTGCTTGTGACGGTTCGTGCTGCTTTGGTCCTAATGCCTGCGAAGGATTCACCGGTAGAGTTTGCAAAGATGGAAGCTGCAAGGGTGTCGTTGCATGTGAAAATGCATATGTTGGAGTCATTGCGGACAGTTGCACCGGCGGGAATTCATGTAAATTAGCTGGTTCGAAAGGATCGTCTGTTCAGTATAAAGCAAACTCGTGCAAAGGCTTGGGCTCTTGTTACAAGCTTGGTTTTCAAGGGACAGTGGGACGTGTTCTGAACTCCTGTGCAGGGCAGTATTCTTGCTATAAACTTGGAAACCAGGGCGTAGTCGGCAATCTTGAAAGCTCGTGCAGGTCATTAGGATCTTGCCGATTTCTTGGATATCGATCAAATTCAGCTGCAGGTCGCGTAGGGAATGTATTCAACTCGTGTATCGGCATCCACGCTTGTGAATTCCTTGGAATTACTGGTGGAGTGATAGGAAACCTTGAAAACTCATGCACTGATGATGAATCCTGTTATGGTCTTGGGTCTCAATCTGGCAGCGTAGGATCTGTTGTCAACTCTTGCATTGAATTAAATTCTTGTTTTAGACTTGGAAAATCGGGTTCAGTTGGAAACCTTGGAAGCTCATGCAAGTCAATTGAATCTTGCCATTATCTTGGATCTGATGGCTCACTTGTAGGAAATATTGAAAACTCGTGTATCAGTCCCTTTTCTTGTTTAGGACTTGGACAACAGGGTGGAAAGGTTGAATCTCTCCAAGACTCGTGCATCTCTGACGGATCTTGCCGGTTTCTGGGGCAATTTTCAGGCTCGGTCGGACGAATGTTCATTTCATGCAAGGGGGCACTGTCTTGTGAACTCGTTGGACGATTTGGTGGAAAGGTCGGATCCTTTGATGGCTCATGCAATTCATATAAATCTTGCTTTGGTCTTGGGTCTCAGCCAGGCTCAGTTGTTGGAAATATAATCAGCTCATGCGATGGAAGACGCGCTTGTTATAACCTTGGAAAGAATGGTAAAAATGTAGGATTCCTTATTGACTCATGCCATCCAGATCAATCATGTCAGCTTCTTGGGTATCAATTAGGCGCAGTAGGAAATGTTGTAAGCTCATGCGGGGGAAATGATGCATGTGCAAGGCTTGGTGGATATGGCGGATCAGTGAAAGACGTAACCTCATCGTGCAATAATGACAAAGCTTGCTACGAAGCAGGATATGGAGGTGGTGGGCCGATAACTTCTAATTTGATAGAGTGTTGCAATGATGGGGCTGAAATCTGTTTGAAGGCAAATGAGAACACTCTTCCATGTAATTGTCATCCATCGAAAACCTGCAGGCCAACTGCCTCGCCATCAGCTAGTCCAACAACTAGCATGCCATCAACTGCATCTCCATCGGGTAGTCCAACCACTGCCATGCCAGTAACTGCTAGTCCAACAACTTCCACGCCAACAAAGCAGTCTGGCATAACCACTTACAAGCCTAGTACTAAGTCATCAAAGACGACAAAGAAGCCCACAACGATCAAGAAAACAGAGAAGTATTAGGGTGGGTGGCTCTGGAGAAAAGCGTGTTCGTGGAAATCAAATGATGTGGAGAACAAATCATGATCATGTGCACCTAGTTGCAGCATGGCGACTGGCGACTGGCGACGACCGACCATCAAGAGTAACATCCAATAGTATCATAATTTTTAGCGGTAGTTTAGAAATTGTTATTAGGATTAGTAGGATACAGCGAGCCCAAATCACTCACCACCATCAAGTGAAGATTCCCCGAAAAGAGATGTCAAATTTAAGTATGACTTAAAGGAGTAGTAGATCAAGGATGCACTGCACTGGATGTAGATACAACAGTCATCACAACAACTGTCACTTAAGGGTGCTAGTAGGATGCGGTTGATCAGGGACCGGCCATAAGGGATGGTTTCTACCTCAGATCGTTTTGCTTTGCAAAATATCGACATCCTAGCATCTGTTGATGGGGATTTCATGTTATTTCATCATCATGTCGTCGTTTGATAGTCTCTCTGTAGCGAAATAGCAGAACACATCATTGCACACTCACTGCGCCTTGTTTGGCCACACAACACAAAAAACAAAGGGAAAGAAAACAAAACTTCAACGCGACCACAGTTCTATTTCTATGAAACGGAGAAGTACAACAGTGGCAGCAACAGCTGCGGGAGCTGTAGCCATCGTCGTCATCGTAATTTTATCTCTAAATTCTACAGTGGCATTCCTCCTTTTGTTGACTCCGTGCACGGAGTCACCAACCGGTGGGATGACGACCATCAATCAATGGCAACAACAACATCAACAACTGTGTTGCGTAGGCGCCACAATTGGTAATAATAATAATAAAGGAAAGTCACTCCTTGCTGCGACGAAGGTGGCTTCAACTTCAACCAACTCTATCATGGACATCCGCGAGATCATGGATCTGCTGGAACGAACTTATCCAACCGCTTCGATATCTAGTAATACAACAAGAAGTACGGTTGGGAAACAGCGTTGGGCCAAGACGCGGAGGTACCTGTATCAATACCGTGCCAGTTGCATCGACAGTGCGGATGATATACTACATCCCTCATCGCTATCACTAAGCCAACGAAACATGACAACACCCCAACGATCGCGACGGGAACCCCTCACGCTTCTTCACGTTCAACGAATCCTCTCATTTTTGTCATCGACTTTTCCTAATTTGCCACATTTGCAAGCAAAGATACTCCAAGAATCGCCACGGATATTGGGGCAACATCGTTCAATTGAGAGTAAATTAATACCGACGGTCGAGTTTTTGAAGAAGTTGTATGGAGACAAGGATGGTAGTAGCTCTTTCGAGGAGATCGCAGTAGTAAGGGAAGAAAGCGGTGCAATTGAGAGGGATTATAATGCGAATGGACGAGGGATGTTCTTTGAGGCAATTTCGAGGAATACCAATTTATTGCTGGTGCGAGGTGTGGGCTACGCAGGGGGCGATATTGACGGCGCTGACAGAAGAGAAACAAATGATTGCACAGATGATAGTTCAAGTAACTCAACCAATATCATGGTGATGGAGGATTATCTACGCGATGAGCTCGGGATAACGTCACGTGATGTCATATCAAAACTGAAGGAAGATCATCCAACGCTGTTCCAGTCATCGCTGAATGGTAGGATTCGACCCGTCGTGCGATATTTACACTCATTATTGGGAGCTGGATACGACAATGACGACCACGGTAATGGTTTTGTGGCGGCAGGTGAAGTACCGTCACCATCAGTGATCTCACCTCAATCGAAGGCTACGAAGCGTGTTGCAAAGATTGTGACGACCTATCCCATGCTATTGCAGCTCGATGTTCCTAACAATCTCGTGCCAACGGTGCAATTCCTCATCGATTCGTGCGATTTTTCGCACGATGAATTGGCAAATGTTATTTCGGTGGCGCCGGGCATACTAGGACTTTCCGTCGAGCGAAATTTACGTCCAACAATTAATATCCTCGGTGATATTATTAGAGGAGAGTGGGTTGATGGTGATAGTAGCCGTGGTGGTAGCATAGGTACCGTGAGCGATAGCTACGAGCATGTGGACGCAGAAATATCCAAGGCATTGCTACGAAAGTGCGTGTTGAAGCACCCGCAGATTTTGGCTCTTTCACTGGACAATTTGCGTGCGAAGCGAGACTACTTTAACGTTATTGACTATTATCGAGATACGCCCGCGGATGCTGATCTTGAGAACACTGCGAAGAGAAAAAGTACCCTGGCAGCGAGGATCCTCGCAAGTGCGCCATCAATATATTCATTGAGTCTTAAAAACAATATCATACCAAAGGTGGAGTTCCTGGCCCGATTTTGGGGAGAGAGCAACGTGTTGGAATTATGCAAAAAAGAGGGTGATATGAGCGGAAGAAAAACTAGTGGGCGATATAATATATCCGACAATCTTCGCGAGTATCCACAGATACTGACGCTCAGCAAGGAGGGAAATATCATCCCAACATTATCATTCTACAACATGACTGGATACGTGAGGTTGGATTCGGATGGTCTACCTATGGAGATGCAACAACCGAAAGTCATCATACGGAGCCGATACATCGCTGCATCTCTTTACAATCGTTTATTACCCCGATGGCACTTTCTTCTGAGAGAGCAAGAAAATCGGCAATTGTTGGAGTTTACAGCATCAAGGCCGGTAGTAAGCCTACCGAAATATATTCTCCCCACAAACATAACTCCGCTATCGTCGCCGCTATCGTCGTCGAGTAGTAGTGCTAACGAGGATGCATTATTGCCACCACTGCATCTACTGGCAGGTGCCAGCGATGAAGTGTTCTGTCGTCAGATGAAACTTTCGTTGGAGGAATACTTGGATTTCAAGCAGGAGGCGATGCCACGGTTGAAATTCAGCTCTCAATTTGATAGATGGCTGAAGACTGGACGTCCCATCGATTAGTAATCAAAGTTATGAACTGTCTCTGTATTTACTCCTATTCGTATGAGGAACGTTTTCCACGTAGAAGTAATCATCAAATTGTACTGCTCGCCAAATCCATCAATCCAACACTTTTCTTGACAGCGAAACACAAAACACCCCATCAATTACATCACACTCAAACAAACTTCTTCTCTAGCCAAAGCGATTTCAAGATTCACGACGAAGCGATCTGATTGATCGAATTCATCGCGGATTGCATACCTAGTCATGTTTTTGTTGCCTTCGCTCGCGCGCCTTCGGGCTATATTACTTACCGCACTACTTCTCAATCCATCCATCACATCGCTCGATGCTTTTCATTTTCATGCTCCCGCAATCACAAAATCCTCAGTCCAACGACCAAGAAGGTATGCGCAACCTTCATCCGTACTTCGCTCCACGCCATTCGATCTCGACATGTACGACAACGCTCTCGACGATGATGATGATGATAATGACAACAAAATGCCATCATTGCTCGACGCCAACACCAAGCTCGTACTCGGCATCAACAAATACTCTCATGATACCACCCTGTGTGCCGCCGATGCCACCACCGGAAACGTTTTATTCGCCCTCTCCAAGGAGCGCATCACGCGAAAGAAACACGATGGGGGGAATACAGCCAATCTCGTCGAACTATGTCTTGAGGAATTGAATCTCGATGTGGACAATATCGTCCGAGTAGTTATGAACAATCATCATCATCGCATCCTTCCTTTCATTGAAGCGAATGTACATCACATGGAATGGGAGGAAGGCTTGGGAATTAATGAAGGTATGGAAGTTGGATATTCCGATGAGTTCAACTTGTTACACTCCGTGGAGGATAAATTGGAATTGAGCCATCATTTGGCACATGCCTACAGCGCCGCGGCGCAATGTCCGTTCGATACTGGATTGATCGTGGTGATGGATGGGATGGGAGAAACATACAGGACGATGATGCGGGCGAAAGAGAGTAAGGATGCAACGTATGTGTCTGATTTTAACCTCTATGATGATGACATCGACGAGTCCATACAATTCATTCCTTCGGATATAACGGAGAGGGCAAAGACTAGCTACTTTGATTGGAGAGAGGCGGAATCGGTGTACACGTTTTGCAAGGATGGGAGGCGTAGTTTGAACATCAAGGTAAGGAGACGAGGATAGAGACTGTTTGAATCTATCAACTTCTTTGAATTGATGTTTTCAACACGATGATCACTTTACTTTCTGCCCCATATAATTATTCATAACTTGCAGCCAGTATTCAAGAGATTTACAGAGGAAAAAACGCCGCCAACTCTCTACAATCATGGATTCGAAAATATGGACTCATTGGGGGCAGTCTACTCGAGAGCGTCGTCGCACATCTTTGGTGATTGGAATGCTTGGTGAGTGAAAACAATTTGATGTCAGTTGTAATGAAGAAACTTCATGCATGAATGTGCCTCACCGCTACTTGCTCAAATCTAGTGGTAAGGTTATGGGTCTCGCTCCGTGGCAAGGTCATGTCTGGGATAGTGACGGAAAGAAAATTACAGCGAGCACGATTGACGAACCAATATTGGAGGGAAGATTGTACGATGAAAAGGATGGAGGCCTTACAATAAATAAGAGTCAAATGATGGGCATGCCATTCATTGCAAGAGTGGATCCAGATATGTTCGATAATGAGGGTAATATGATTCGAACCAAAAGGTATGACTTTGACGATAATGATTACGTCCCACCCAAAATCAGTGACAATACCGACAATATTAGTGAAGAAACGGAAGCGCTCTCGAAGCAGCTTCCGCTAAAAGTGGCGCTTGATGCAATAGGTCTTGCATCCCGCATACAGTCGGATTTAGAAACCGTTGCCATGGATTTTGTTGAGCATTTCAAGAAAGAAACTGGCCAAGTCAATTTGTGCTTGGCGGGTGGCGTCGCGCTCAACTCTGTATTGAATGGTCGTCTGAGTCGAGAGCTCGGTTTTGAAAACACATTCATCCCGCCCTATCCCGGTGATGACGGTGTTGCGATTGGATGTTGTGCCTTTGGTCTATTTGGGCGTATCGATCCACCGTCAACTGCGCAAGACACAATTTGTCCGCTGTTGTGGAATGAAACCCTTTCACCGTACCTTGGTCCGATGCCGACCACGTCAGACATGAAAGACGCAGTCGAGTGGGCAGAGCCGTGGTTAGAAGTTGAGATTATAAGCGATGAAAGCAAACGCAATGACGTGATTGTAGAAGAGCTTGTATCGGGAGGGGTTGTTGCTATCTACAGCGGCCGTAGTGAGCTTGGTCCTCGTGCCCTTGGTCATCGTTCTATACTGGCGGATCCGAGGAAGAAAGGTCTGGTACGATTTATCAATGAATTTGTAAAGAAGCGTGAGAGCTTTCGCCCATTCGCACCAAGTTGCTTGGCGGAGGAGGCGGCGGACTGGTTTGAGCTTGGTACGCATGCAACAGATGTTCAGAACAACGTCAGTCCATACATGAGTATAACGGCGCAAGTCAAAGATGAAAAGAGGGGTATGATTCCCGCTGTTACTCACGTGGATGGCACTGCAAGACTGCAGACAATAACATCATCAGCTGAGCCCCGCTATCATCGACTGATATCTGCCTTTTTCAAAGCAACTGGGATACCGATGGTGCTGAATACGAGCTTCAATACTCTTAAAAGTGAGCCGATTGTCGAAACACCGCAGAATGCTATTCGGAGCTTCCTTTCATCCATGGGAACAATCGAGATGCTTGTCATGGGAGATTATGTCCTCAAGCGCAAGGTTGCAAATATACGGACGTTACTAGGCGAGGAGCAAAGCAATGGAATGATGACGCCACCATCGTTCCCTACACGACCTGGTTCGGTTAATTACAAGACTACATTCTCGGCTGGTATGAGCGGAGACTATGATAATTCATTAGGCTCGAAGACTCTGGTTCAAATGCTGGATAGACCAATGCATAATGAAATGGACGGTGGCTGGTTCGAATTACTGGATGATCTCGAAGGTCAACTTTTGGGGATGTGCGATGGAACGATGGGTGTGAATGAAATTATGACTCAATTCACCTCGATGAACGAGGACGCATGCTATGATAAAATCACAGAGGACGAACAGCTCTTATTGGAGAATATTATTCAAAGACTGGCGAGGCTGTATGAGCATACATTGCTCAGCTGGTGAGTGAAAGCGGAATGGAAAGAATATGAATACTTGCAACATACACGGCAAGTTTTTGAGCATTTTCGGAGCCAGTTCAGTTCGACCTCGGTGAGCTGCTGCTTGTTAATGATTTTTAAAGTTTTTATTCCCGCGGAAATTCCACCAAAATATTTGAGTCGCACGGCATCCTGCACCCTCGACAATACCTGTCGTACTCTCTCTCATCGACGCCGAAATCACTGTCAACTCGCTAATTATTACTGACAAACACTTCTTTGACTCGCAACAATTCACGTGTCAATAGCTAGATCATTTTTACATCACAATTCGCTCTCCAACCCCTCGATTCATCATAATCTTCTCTCCCGACCTCTGAGCACATATCCTTCCGATCAGTGATACGACATTAGTAAAAAAAGCAGAATCTCAATCATCCCGCTTCCAACATTTATAATACCAAATACAATATCTGTCCATCTCGCAATGTCAACACATCACGTACCACCGTCGCATGAAGAATGGGAAACGCACACAGTCTACTTTCCTGGCTTTTCAGCCCTGTCTACACTGAAAGGAAAGTGTGTGCAGTCAAACAAATTCATTTGCTTGGGCAGTGAATGGTCAGTATGGATGTATCCGCGTGGTGATGCTGACGCAAAAGAGGAGACGGTTTCCATATATCTTGCATTCTGCTCACCCGGCAAATTGAAAGTTGAATTGAGTTTGGCTTGCGTAGACTGTCTAACCCTACCAACAACTCATGAGTTCAATTCAACGTCGACAGCGTGGATCGGGGGGGAAGTGACTTCTCGGGAAAAAATATTGGCTTTTCTTGTCGATGGGGCTTTCACGGTTAGAGTAATTATGAGGAAGGCCGACTCAAACCCCCCATTTATTCCAGAGAATCCGGCAACGTGCAAAATTGTGCAAAATATGTTCGGGGACGAAGAATTTTCTGATATTATATTTGAGATCGGGGGAGGACTCTTGGGACCACCTGAAAGGTTTCATGCTCACCGTCTCGTGCTGAAGAAGGCCGCACCACAGCTTGAAGAGCTTTGCCTGAAATCGGATCAATCACCATCTCTTATTCAGATTCCCGATGTTTCTCCTGATACGTTTAAAGCCATGTTGCTTTACATTTATGGATATGGAATTCCAGAGGTTGGAAAAAACGTATCACGAATCAAAGACATTATTATCCAAGCAAACAAGTATGGTGTGACCAACTTCAAGCTTGAAGCTGAGGTCCACTACGTCTCGTTCATAAAATTGAACCTCAACAACGTTGTTGAGAATTTGCTTATTGCTGAGTCAAACAGCTGCGCCTTACTGAAAGAGAAAGTTATGACCTTTATTGTCAATAATGCGGACACAATAGTTGGAAAGAAAACGCTGAACGATTTCCCCGGTGGTCTCCTCAATGATGCTCTTGCAGTGCTTGCAATTGAACAGAAGAAACAGCAAGTTGCTGGAAATGTCTCGGACGTGTCCAAAATGACAATTAGTGAACTCCGCCGTGTAGCTCACAAAAGAGGATTGCAGGTAGATGGTACTCGAGAGATGTTGACTTCTATGCTTGATGATAATTTTTGGTTTATCCGTTCATTTTCAAACATGCTCAGCACGATACTCTATCCATCTTTCATGATGACATTGAATCAACAGTCAGTGTTGCCAAATGATCAAGAATGGGAAACACACACAGTCTACTTTCCTGGATTTTCAGAACTGTTTACGCTGAAAGGAAAGAGTGTGCAGTCGAACAAATTTATCTGCTGCGGTGGCGAGTGGTCAGTACAGATGTATCCGCGTGGTGATGCTGACGCAAAAGAGGAGATGGTTTCCACATATCTTGTATTCTGCTCACCCGGAAAATTGAAAGTTGAAGTCAGTTTGACTGTCGGAGAATGGCTATGCCCAACAACTCTTGAGTTCAATTCAACTTTTGCAGCATCATGCGGGTGGGGACGTGTATCTCCTCGAGAAACATTGTTGGCTTTTCTTGTCGATGGGGCTCTCATGGTTGAAGTAAAAATGAGGCACGCCAACTCAACCCCCCCATTTATTCCAGAGAATCCAGCATCATGCAAAATTGTGCAAAATATGTTCAGGGACAAAGAATTTTCTGATATTATATTTGAGATCGGGGGGGGACTCTTGGGATCACCTGAAAGATTTCATGCCCACCGTCTCGTGCTGAAGAAGGCCGCGCCACAGCTAGAGGAGCTTTGCATGAAATCGGAACAAACACCATCTCCTATTCAGATTCCCGATGTTTCTCCTGATACGTTTAAAGCCATGTTGCTTTACATT
>JALLBB010000557.1:0-14143 GCA_036939735.1 Discostella stelligera
ACCACTGGCATGAGTTTGAAAACCCATGTAGTTTCCAAATGATCGGTAACATGGACACTCTACTACTTCGTCGAAATTTGCGATTTGGCGGGGACCATGATAGCCCCCCTTGACCTTTCCCTTCCACAAAAAAATAATACTACGACTACTACGAGCTGGCTCTCAAACGCAGATCGAGACCATGGAAGCCGTCGAAGACGACGTTAAAATCATTCCATTTTGTGTTCCTCTACAATCCTCCCTTTCCTTTCTTACCGCTGACCAAGCCCATCCATATTCTTCAGCATCATCAAATAGTGGTTCTGTTGACTCTGGATTTGGGATTGTAGGCACCATCACACTTCGTGGTCGATCGGCCGTCGTTTGGTTTGGTTGGGGTGCGATCGAGGCAGTAGCCGGCAGAGGCGAAGAGGAGTGCGGCATTGTGGTGAAAGACTCGAATGGGATCTTATCCGTCGGGAATGGTGCGGTATATTTTTGACGTGATGAATAATTCTTTCATATAATATATCATAACTCATTGTTCACTGCACTCGCTCAGGCAAGCCGCCCATGGGTTCGCTCGCGCTGTCCATGCCGCCTGTCATACGAAACGGTCGACCGAGTCTTGATGGCGTATCAACGACTCAATTAATGGGAGGATCGAGTGAAGAAGATATGATTCTAGGTCATCATATATCAGCCAGACTTGCCAAACGCATCGGGTGCCCAATTTTTGTGTCATGTTCGCTCAATGGGTGGAGTGGTGATTACGGCGGAAGTGTTGCCGCGGGTAATGGCGGAAGGCAAGGGACTGCGTCAGAAATGTCATCACCAGCATTATCGGCCGGGTACGATGATTCTTTACAACAGAGTACTGTTGCCTTGGCAGAGAGGGAGGTATCGCGGCTACTACTGCGCGAAATGCAAGCATGAATTAGTTGACAAAAAAACATGATGAGTACTCCTGGTGAGCACAACTACCTGCAGCTATTGTGTACAATTCCGACTCCAATCAAGCTAAGAATGAGAGATTAGAAATAATATACTCATTACCAATTACGATTACTAGCAATCTTACTTCGAACCTCGCATGCTGCCTCGGCAACACGCTCCAATACCTCCCACGTCCATGGAGGTAAATGCTCATACTCGCAAACTACCGCACCAACAGCATTCGCAATGCAAGCCGCCTCCTCCATCGAGCTGCCAGTGCCACGACATGCCGCGTAAGCACCCGCGTAAGCATTCCCAGCCCCGGTGGGATTGACCGGTTTTCTATCTTTTGTTTTGAGTGTAGCGGGCGGGATCACAGTCGATCCATGATCAATGATACTTCCATTCGATCCATCGCGAACTGCAAACTCAATAGTTTGCATCACCGCGGGAGTACAACGTGAAGAAGAGCAAAGCGCGTCATAACATGGCCGATCTGGGGATACAAATACTTGTTTCTCGTATAGATTTGATTGACGTGAAGCCGAAGCGGAGGCAACCACTCGTTCGAATAAAGCACACGTTTCGCATAGATCGTCATGGGATATCACTCCACACTCATCAGGAAAGAGGACTGGTTCCATACTTGCGACTGAGACACGTTCCATAAGCGATGAATTAAATAGCGGCAACGCATCCAATCCGTTACCAGTGGGATTATGTCCACACTGTACTATTGCATGTAGGACAATACTTCCCTCATGATCCTTAATCTGATCAAGTATCTCATTTGTAAGATTGATTCTCCAAAGGCTCTCGGCACCCTTTTCCCCGAATGATTCATCAACGGGGGTCCACTTCACTGTTTCATTTGCATCATGCCAGATGTGTATCATTGGAGTCATATGCTCATGTGATTGCATGAGTGTTGGATATTGTTTGAGCATGGGGAGATGTGAATTCAGTGATGTCGTCATATCTGGTGTCCAATTCTTAAGCCCTATCGGGGCTATGAGTATCACATTCTGCTTTGGGGGATAGGAGGTGTCAGTAGCGACTATTTTCTGCTCCCCTTCCTCACTGTCCCCACCCAACATCAACATATCCCTGGCCGCAAGAGCAGCACAAGCCCCAAATGCTGACTGGGGGCCACCGCCCCCAATCGCTATCTTTGCTTCATCATGGCCACGAGCGTTGGGGTTTCCATATTGGTCAAGAATGATCTTCCCGATGATGACGACGATTTGCTCGCGATGTGCATGGGACACTGAAAATCTTTGATGCGGATGGACTTTCCGATGAGTCAGTTTATTTGGCGATACAAAACCAGAGACGACTGCTACCGAGGATATTAAATGTAGAAGAACGCAAAGCATAAATTATTCCGCTGCGAGGTGTCTCTGTTGGTGGAGCTGATGCCGGAGGCTGGATGCCGCTGAGGATTATTATCGAGATATGGAAATGAGCTGTGACATGTGACATGAAGTGACAATGAGGAGGTGGGACGAAGAGGGAGACTGCTGTTGTTGCTGTGGTGAGTTGTTGTTGTTTCCATCATCTACGAAACACACTACATTTTTTAGTAGAAACTCCTCTAAAATAGATATTGTTAGATCTCTCTCTCTGATAGCAACATCCAGTAATAGTACTACTACGACGTCTCTACCGAGCGAACCAGCGACCAGCGTTCACCATAAAACCTGAATCCATTTCATTTTCAACTTACTGCACTGATCCAACCTGTGCCTGTGAACACGGCATCATGTTTCCAGGAGGAAGGATCTCGACGCCATCATCTAGCCTCCCTGCCGGATGGACTGCCTACACGGACGTCAAAACTTCGAAGACATATTACGTGCATCTTCCCACCGGCGACACGCAGTGGACTCGCCCACCTCCGCCGCCGCCGCCTCCGCCGCTTCCTCCTGGACTGTCAGCGGCGAACCCCTTTGCTTTTCCACGACACACGGAGTCGGCCACAACACCTTATAAATTTCGATTCCCATCATGTCCATTTTCAAATGGTGCTAGTGCCGGTTCTTTGTTCAACGGAGGTGGTAGTGGCAGCAACACTGCTCGACTTAGTTATTACCCAAACAGTAATCAAACTACCCTCCCACCGCTACCACATCCTATGCCATCTTTCACTTCGATCTCTAGCTCTCAATTAAAACGAGCTCAATCATCATCTCAACAGGGGCCCATACCACCCACGAAGCGTCCCCGAGTCCAGCCAAAATTACACGCGAATCACATCACGCCGGAACCCTCCAGCAGTAGAAAATGGAAAGAGTGTTCAAAGTGCAAACGTCAGCGGGAATGGCAATTTTTCTCAAAGAAACAATGGCAATCAGGAGTCGCGGGGAAGTGTAAATCCTGTGTGGATGGCACCGTCGTCGACGCTATCAAACAATCACGGGCAGCCAAGAAGGCGACTACTACTTCGAAGCGTTCTTCTTCCACCACGGGCGATGTAGGCAGTACGATGACGACGACGAAATGTTTCCGCGTACAAAACACCTTAGCAGTTGCAAAGAATTCAAGGGCGAAGAAACCCAGTCAAATATTAACGATAGAGTCTATGGTGAAAGCATGCTCGGAGTGCAGATTGCGGGGTACAAAGGATGCGTTCTCTAAGCGACAATGGTCGACGCGTATACGAAAATGCAAATCCTGCATGAGCAAATATGTACCGGCCAAATCCAAAGAAACATTGGGAAATACCAATGATGATACCAATAGATGTATAAATGGAAGACATGGAAGTGGGGGCAGCCACACTCAAAGAATTAGTAATTCGCTTGCTAGTTCTGTAGCCTTAGCAGTGGCTGGAGGAAGAGTGGCAGTTAAACAGGAAACGAGCTAGCCAGGGGCGTTTGAATTTTGCTTGTATTGTTGCAAAGCTGTGTTAAGCTAAGTTTAAGCGCGGCCAAAGAGATGTGATCGCCCCTTTCAATCAATATTTGAATACTCATCTAATTGCTAAATTACGAACCAACGACTTAACTTTCTTCGATGTGTGGTCGGATGGATACAGCTGCAGATAAACCAGACTTCGCTTTAATAATAAGTTTCATCACTTCCTTTTTGGCGGGAGGCATTATGCAAGGCGGCCAGCAAGCGGCCGGCCGGGCGGGAGGGCACTGCAACTGTAAAGTTCCCGCAATGATTTGGACAATATCCATTGCGGGCTTCTCACGTTGATTATTCCCCTCTCTCCCGGCACTAAAACTTCATTGCCGTTGAGAGTCGCGATTCCTTGGTCTCAATACTTGGCTGCCGCTACGATTGTTGTTGACACGCCGTTCAATACGACGACGAGCAAACAATGACCTTAATTGATACCTCCCACGGCCCCCCCTCCACTGGTCTGATCGCTGGATACTCGATTCTCTGCGTGGTTAGTCTCTTATGTACGGCGTGGGCAATCAATATTGGACGCAGTAGACAGCATTACCGATCCTTTTTCAGCGTACGGATTCTTTTCCCATTTGCTTTATTTGCTTTGGCATTAGAGAACGCCACTCTCGCTGCATCGGGAAGACTCTATGATAGTTTGATCGCCCAGGGGGGCAGCGATTTTAATAGCAACCTCTTCATCAAAGCTATTTTGGTTTTACAGTGAGTAAAATGACCGATGACCGACTCCCGACTCGCTTCTTTGGTGCGAGGACGTGTGCTGCCTCTAATCTACATACAAATCTACAATCCCCCACTTTCAACAGAGCCTTTGAAGTTCCCATTCTCCTCGTCGTGATGTTTGAGATAACATATCTGGTGCATAAGAGGCGTTCTGTGAATTTTTGTTTGATGTATTTCGACGAGGGAGTTCGAGTGAAAAATACCGCATTCATGTCATTCATGCTCAGAAATAGTATTCGGGCATTAGCCACTGCTCTCTTGGCTCTTGGATTGATAACAAATTTTCAATTATTCCACAGTGGATTTCCTCTTGGTAGGTTCATTTGTCTATCAAACCCTTAGTTTTGTGCTGTTTGACTCATTGAAGTTCATTCCTCTTTGACAGATGAGCGCGCTGGAACTGCTGGATGGTGGACTTTAGTAAACGAAGAGTGGGTGAGTTGTCCAAATCTGTAAGCATATTCAATTTTTATAATTGAAACTCATATATAATTTGTCCATGTAGGGCGAAAGCAGTATCCATCTTCTCATTAGCTTGATCCCAACAGCTGTGCTGACTGTGGTGTCGTTTTATTTATCAGTAATGCTTTGGAGGTAAGCCTTGCTCGTTTCGTGTTCAAAAGTAGAAATTCAAGCTACCTAGCTTGTATCTCTAAAATGAAGTTTTGATCGCATTGTGAAGATATGGAACTGAATCTGCTATGGTTGTTCACTCATCCATCTTGAAGTGAGTGTGATCGTGTCAAGTCGTGTTCATATTTCTTCTGGTTTCTGACAAAATGATAATATTTGAAGTCCTTGGTTCTACTCATTCTTTGGAACGCTCGTGAGTGCCTATTTCCTTCAGTCTTTTCTTCTAATTGATTCCGGTCAACTCAAATACCCCCGTTTTAGGCATTGGCGGTAGGCCAATTGTTTGGGACAGAGCTCTACACAGTGATGTCGAATGCTGGCATGCTTGTTTTTATAATCACAATTCTTCTTCTTATGGCCGAGGTGGATAAGGACATAGTGAAGACTGATGATATTGCTTCTTTTCTTGTCCAAGTTGCCGAGAAAGGTGATCGAACGCGCATGTCTACCTTCACGCAGTCACGACGTGATTCTCCTTGTCAAAATGACACAAGACAGGTGAACGACGTGACAGTCAATAAGGAAAAAATTGTGTCTGAAGTGGCCAATGAAAAAGGATCTATGCTGCCATGTGGTGGAGGAGAAACACATGAAGTTCGTGTGGCTGAATAGAGAAAGCAGAGAATTCCCTGAACAAATCTTTGGCATCGACAAATTTGATATACAATATCCGTTGGAGAATTCGAGAGATGTTTTTAAGTTTGGCAGTCTCCATCATACTGCGGTTTTGAATACCTTACTCACCCGACCGCGATCTACTAGATCACAATACAACAATTGTCTAACCGTGCATTGTTATAGAGTACGAGTTATTATCATTACATTTGGCCATATCGAGCATACAATGGAGAATCAGCTGAAAAATTCAAAGAAGTCACAAGCTTTTGAGATAGATCATTATCAAATAGTTTTTCTTTTTGGCGAATCCTGGACAGGGACTGGAATGATTTGAATAGGAGTAAGCAAGCTAACTTCAAAATCCAGCACAGATCTCACATCATCGTCACTGACTGTGCTTGACGAGGAGGCAGTATTTGTGTACGAAAACATTGACTGAGACATCATGTGTCGAATTCCTGATTGTTCGACTGAGCTGCTGTCATCTTGCAAATCAAAATCATAGCCTCCTTGATGGGGCAACGGTGCGGTGGGAAAACAGCTGCGAGCTCTGAAAATAGAGGAAATGTCTCTCTTCTGATAACTTTTCTCACACAGCACATCCCATTCCTTCAGAATCCTCGAAGTAAGTCGAGGTTTTGTGAGCATCGAGCCGCCACGAGGTGGGTTGCATTGAGAAGATAAGGGGCCCATGCTATTTCGAACAGATGAAAAGTTCTTGTAATGAAAATCTTGCGTTTCAAACTCAGCGATATCCTCAACAGTAAGATCATCGGATAATGATGATGAAACATATGAGCTGTGACAAGATACATTGCTTTGTGATCCTTTAACACTGTACAATGACACTGGTCGAGGATCGCACTTCAGGATTGCTGGTACATGAAATTCACTTGCTAATAAGACATTCTTCTGGTCTTCGTGATTACCCGAAGACGTAAGCATTAAACTTAATGCTGACTTTTCAACATCATCATCGTCCCTAGTCTCATTAATACTCATTTCTGATATCGATGTTGACCGCGTGCGGGTGCGGCAACTTGGGATATCAAGGATGCGACTCATTTCAAGCCTTCGGATTATTGGTGGTAATGAGGGCGGCGTGGAAGGTGGTAGATCGTTTTCTTCTGGATCCGTTAGCACAGTAGCATTAGTTATTGTCGCTGAATTTTCATTTGACCTTGAATTCATGGGATGACATGAGAAGGATAACTCTCCAATCAATTCCGCTGCACAAAGTGCGGATACATGAGTAAGTTTCCTAGCCTGACCGTCCTTGACATCACTGTCTGTAGTAGATTCCAACACGTCACTGCTTGAATTCATTATTTGAATACTGTATGACGTTGATGCAGTTTTCTCAAATCCTTGAGAAAGATTGGCATTGTCTGGTCCTGATTTAATGTTGTCTAGCGTCGTCGTTATGGCGTCGACTGTGTCGGAGGTGTCAATAGAATTTGATCCTGCTAGTCCATTATTGAAAAGAATAGCACTGACCTCGATAGCTGAGCGCCGATGGGTCTTGGTTGATGATACCGAAGTATTCGAAAGCACGGATGGCGCCGAATAATCTCGGACCGCTGGTCGTGGTCGTAGATGTGACACGTTGGAGTCCATTTTTTTGTTTTGTTCCAACCTATTTATGTAATGAATGAATACTTGTCGCAATGCTTCAAAGAATATTATGATCAATTATTATTTGCCGCCTTCCGACTCCCGTGGATCATGATGTCAGATAATTAGATCATGTGTATGATCAGGATCAGGCATCAACAACAAGGTGATATCACAATTTTGTCCCTATTCCTCTGTAGAACCGAACTTATGTCGGAGTGCATGAAACTCCACCCTCCGTCAGAAATAATCATCTTCAGTCAAATCTAAAATAGGAGTTCCCATCATTTCCTTCTGTTCTCCAAAGGAAAAAATGTGAATGAAACGGAGAAGAGACCTTCTCGCTCGCAATGGCGGCCGCCCACCCTATGGTACGTACGTATCGTACTCTCAAACAACAGACGCGAGACCGACGACGACTGACGACCGCCGACACGACCCGCATTACTACTATCAACTACTACTTTTTCAATTGCGGAGAACATGAAACATGAGGATAACAGAAAATACAAGCCTAGCCGTCGCTCTTCTATCATTAATTGCTTGCGCAGGCTCGTTCAATGTGGTCGAGTCATTCAGTCAAGCGGCATCCTTATCTGTTGTGTCGTCGCCACCACGGGCATCATGGCGAAGCAAACGTCAATCCGTCGGTTGCCCGGCGAGCGTTGTTACAGTTGCTGTTATTGCTACACCCTGTATAAATTCAAGGCTCAATGCCAATCAAGAAGACAGGGATGTCAGTAATATTAAAATTCTTGAACCGGGTTCATTCCCCACAATCGTCGTTGAGGAACCACCACAAGAGGACGTTTACGAACAAGCCATTCGGCGGACAATACTTTGGGTTGGGCTTGCAATTATCTTCGGCGCGGGATTAGCCATGGGGGTTGGCCCGGATGCTTCTGAGGAATTTTTTGCTGGATACCTCATCGAACAGAGTCTGAGTGTGGACAATCTATTTGTATTCCTTCTATTGTTCGAATACTTCCGTGTCCCCTTATCAAGTCAGGACCGCGTGTTAAATTGGGGGATTTATGGTGCAGTTATAATGCGAGCCTTGATGATTGGCGTTGGTGCAGCAGCTTTAGAAAGATTTCATGCAATTCTGCTAGTTTTTGCTGGCATACTTGTGTATAGCTCGGCAAAAACTCTGATTCCTGGAGACGAAGAAGATGATGAAGAAGATATGAACGAGAATACCATCGTCAAATTCAGTCGAAGTCTCATTGATTCTACTGATCAATTTGATGGAAGCAACTTTTTTACCATTATCGATGGAGTCAAAAAAGCAACACCTCTTTTTATTTGTATGATCACTCTGGAAATTAGTGATGTCGTCTTCGCAGTCGACAGCATACCAGCAGTTTTCGGTGTGACATCGGTAAGAATACCCGTATCATTCTTCTCCTCCACTTCCCCAAAAGTGTTAGCACGACATTTTCATCCAAATACTCACATCACAATTTGTATCGTTGTTACCCAGAATCCCCTGATAGTTTTCTCTTCAAATATGTTCGCTATTATGGGGTTACGCAGTCTATACACCATCCTTTCTAAGGCTGCTTCAGATATAAAGTACTTGGAACCTGCCGTTGGAGTTGTTCTTGGGTTTATTGGGTCAAAAATGATTGCAGAGTATTTTGGCATCGAAATACCAACGGCGATCGCGCTTGGTATAGTTGCATCCTGCCTGTCAGGTGGGATTGCGTTATCGGTGTGGGAGAAAACACAGGAAAGCGATGAAGCCGAGGACATTCCCTGACGTCTGCGTTTAAAATTGTGATACGACTGAGGGGGGTTGAGGATCGTGCTCACATTTAACAGAATAATGCTTAATTTTTCATTCCTATCTGAAGATGACCTCTTAAAAGTACATGTAAATGATAGCAATTACCCCATTAGTCTCTTGTCTGTGTAAAGATTAGTGCAACAGAAACATCAGCTGACGAAGGCGCTTTCTAAGATTCCGGATGTATCCGTCAATTTCCTATCGACTAAGTCGGTCCAAAATCAGTCGCGTGGCGATGGTTTGGTAGTATAGAAAATGATGGCGTTGACCAACGAGGCTCCTCAAACACAAGACAGTCCCAGCGCCTCCAAATAAAATACACACACTTGATATTATGAGATGACGCAACTACACCCAGTTGAACCAGCACTCGCCCCCCCTACCGTAGAACCACCCGCATTATTTTCCCCGCTCACAGGGGATCCCGAATACATTTTAATTGAAGAATTCTTCTTTGCACTTAGTTTGTCTAGACTTTCTGGTCGAACAGCTACATTGATAGGAGTTGGGTGAGTTTTAAATACCGGCACCCCTGCACTCTCTAGTGTTTTTGAGTCTGGAGATAAAATGCCCTTCCCCATACATATTAACCTTATTTTTTCTCCACTCGAACATGATGGCATCTCTTAAAACAGTAGATGTTATTATTGATATGATAATGTGAATAATGGCGATTGAACCATTAGTCAATAACTTGCATGGGATATGTAGATGAGAACACGAGAAATCATCTCACCTTTTGGCCACAATGAAAGCAATGCTCCCTTCACCTCCGCCACCGTCGATGACGGCTTACAATCCAGTATTACATTTACTCCATCCCTATTTGCAAAAATAAACTTGAGAGTGATCTTATTTGGGTCGTGGACGTGCTCCCTACTAGGAGTCGAAGGAATCGCAACTATTGCCGTCGAACAGGTCCCACACCCTGAACTTGAACTGTTGCCCGTTTGCGCGTTGCCGTTTTCTGTTACCCTATCTTTGGACGACGGATCCACTTGATTATTTGGTTTATCTTCAACGTCGGCGTCGTGTGCCCCGGCGTTGCTCATTCTCTCGGAGACACCGAACTGTGCTCAAATAATATATTTGACTCCCTCTGCGTGACAGGGCACGTTTCTTCAGGATAGCCGAGATATTATCTACAGTTGGGAGGAGGAAGACGGCGGGGTGCCAGCAACGGGCTTCGATTCTGGAGAATGACACGTCCGCGATGCTAAAGCGCTACTACGGGATGATGTGGCCACGAGCATGAGAAGAAGTGGCACCTTTCTGCCATGGCGAACACCCGCACGTTCTGAAAGTGAAAGAAGAGTTGGGCTCGCTCCTCCTCACTACGATATTCCTGTTCCTGTTCCTTCTCCTTCGGCAGCCAGCCAGCTGCGTTGGGCACGTTATTTAGCGATGTCAAGATGTGACGTCATGATATTGGCGCGACTCCTCCACAGCTTTTTTTACGTAAGTACTATTAGGTGCGCGCTGCTGGGGGATGCATGAAGAATTACAATACATCACAACATGTTCATGATGTGGTAACCTTTTCCTATTAGTTTACTCTGACTATGGTGAGGGACAAGAGTGGAAGTATATCCGACAGAGCTCTAGAAGGGACAAAGAAAAGGTACCCAAACTTGACAAGCGATAGCGTCTCAAGAATCGATTAACGCAGTCGAGCCGCCACTATTTTCGCATACCATCTTTCCAGCAGTAATTTTTTTAAAAACAAACCCTCCAAATCAACAATTCAACGAGATTGGACATCATCGTACGAGAAACCGAATCTTTTCGTTGGGTTCGGAATAAGGCTAACAATTACGCTCACTGGAGCCTTTTGGGTAATTGATCTCAAACAATGGAAGAGCTGCAGGACGCAATCGAGGACGCGCAATACGTCACTGCAATAACTTCCGTGGATGCCGGCCCTCGTCCAATGGTGACATGGGAAATTCCAGACGCGATTCAATTGGCTGAGTGGAAGGAAAGAGTCACAATGACGAGCAGCAAAAACGATAATTCTCCGTCGTCGCCAACGCCATTTGAATTTGAATGGACTCTTTCTCATGCACTTGGATTATTCCTCTTCTCGGCCTATTTGAAGGAGTCAGTTGGTGAATACGTGCAGATTAATTTCATGGAGGAGGTCCTTCGTTGGAAGGCGACACGAGGGAGACTCCGAGCGGAGAAGACGTCATTTATTGTTGCAAATTATTTGTCAGGGTCTTCCATGGCAGATACCGGATCTTCGGGTACGACTTTACCACCTCAACCTAGAGCGTCAGTTCTTGCCGGTGCATCCTCATCACAGAAAGAAACCGAAAAGAATCACAGTAGTAACAGTGTGGAACCCACGAACAAAATCGTCCCAATCGACAACCCGCCAAAAACTCAAATTGTTGAACATTATTTAGCTAGAGAGCCGACAAATTTATTGTCGGAGGATATACAAGAAATACGTGCTCGCAATTCAGGCCCGCCCAGGACCTGCATTGGAGTTGGCGGCAAAGTCCTAGAGTTGATTCTGAATAGGGTGGAGAAGCTTCGGCAGTCGCCAGGGTACGAAGCCTTGCTCAAGGTGCATGACAAGGTGAATAAAGATAATGCCGAACTATACGGAACAGGGGAGAAAGGCATCAAAACTAGTGATCCTTCAGCTGCAAAGGGACAATCCAACATGCGAAGCTTATCTTTGGTGTCCTACCAGTTACCAGAGACTTTGTTCGACGAGGCAGAAATAATTGTGGCAGAAGATATTCGTGAAAAGTATTGGGCAGATTTCCAACGCTCGGAGTACCACGCCAAGCTGCTCAACTTCCTTTGGTTCCAGGATCGCACAGTGGTGGAGGAGGACTTTTTCATCATTCGCATTTTGGGACGGGGAGGATTCGGACACGTTCATGGTGAGAATATATTTGCATTGTTTCTTGTGACCATGTGCAACGAATGAATGCCGTTTATGCTCACTTCGAATTTCGTTTTTCCACCAGCATGTAAAAAAGGAACATCGGGAAAACTGTACGCGATGAAAGTTATGAACAAAAAGCGAATCAAGCTGAAGAAGGCTGAGCAATTGACTCTAAATGAACGGCAGTGTTTGGCAGACATCAACAGTCCCTTTGTAGTGAATCTGAAGTATGCGTTTCAATCCAAATCGGACGTGTTTCTCGTGCTAGATTTAATGACGGGAGGTGACCTAAGCTTTCACCTCAGTCAGAAAGGCCGATTTTCGAAAGCCCAATGTCTGTATTACGGTGCACGGATTGTGCTTGGGTTGCAGGCGCTACACGATCAAGGATATGTTTACAGAGATCTTAAACCTGAGAACTGCCTCTTGGGAGAGGACGGACGAGTGAAATTAACTGATCTTGGGTTGGCAACAAAGGTAACACCGAATTTACACGGAGCTGCGGGTACAAGAGGATACTGGGCACCTGAGATGCTTCGTAGGAATGAACAAGGATCCCGTATGAGTTACGGAGTAATGGTCGACTGGTTTAGCTTTGGATGTTGCTTGGCTGAGTTTATCTCAGGTACAAACCCATTTCGATCGCAGACAGCACTCAACTTTGGACTGGAAAAGGGATCGAAAACGAAGGTAAGTTGTCTCGTAAACGGAATTTTCATTAAATATTCGTTCGTAAATCACTGTTCCATCATTCGTTTCAGGAAAAGGCAATCGATTGCGCAACTCTCGAGATGACTCCAGAGTTTGATAACAAAAGGTTCAATGAGAATGCGATAGATATATGCCAGCGATTGCTCGATAAAAATGAGACAACACGGCTCGGGGCAAATGGATGCAATGAAATCATGTCTCATCCATGGTTCTCTGGCGTGATTTGGGAGGATATCATCTCGGATAGGACGCCTCCGCCATTCATTCCTCCAAAAGATGTTAACGCTGCATCTCAAAGCGATATCGGCGCGTTTGTGGAGGATAAAGAATACCGCGAAACTGTTTTGAGCGATGCTGATGAGGCTATTTATGAAAATTGGAACTTTACAAACTACAAAGCATTTGCAGCCGAAGTCATTGAGTTCTTGATTTATGAGAGAGAGACTGGAAAGCCCCTGCTACCAACCCAAGTGAACACATCGTGCTGCTGCACCATTATTTGAATCATGAATTACTTCACACCTAATGCAAACATAAAAAATCGTTTTGACCGCTGACCTTTTCCATGGTCCGTATTCGGACTCTCGTGATAGCAATGGGATTGCTTTGTCATCATGACATTGGATCCACAGTAATCAAGAATTCAAGAATGCTTTCTTGACACTTTCGTCCAGCTCTTCTGGTCCCCACAATTACAACAATGCAATGGTTTGAGGAGAAATGGTTTCAAATGGTTTACAAGATCCTGTTGTACTGAATGTATTTTCCATAGTCCAAAACTCATATCTGTTCTCTACACCAAAGCAAAGTGATAGACAACAATTATTGGTGGCTTATCATGAGGAAAAGAAACCCAGTAAAACCTTATGGGGTAAAAGTAAAAGTTGGGAACAAATGGTCCTCAGTGATTAGTGTGAGGAAAGAAGGTGCAAGGTTAAATATCTTTCAAAAGCATAAGATTTGAAAGTTGCTTTGATTTGTTTCTGCATTTTTCTGCATTGAACCATAATTGTTGCATTGGTATGTACTGACGTGATAGTCTATGGTCCACTGTTGTACAGACAGAGTCTTTCACTCTTAACTACGTACTTTTTCATTATAATAGTCATAACCTATTCTTCCAGTTTGTTTTCACAAAGAGGGTTTAAGTCAGATAACTCTTACCAGTGTTCTCCAATCTTTGTCCAGTCTGCAAGATAAGGAATGTCAAAGAACACATCCCTTCCAAATATTGCTGCACCCGGTGAGGTTTTAAGTACTGCAAGGTATGTGGAGCAAATTGCCCATGCAGCATCACTTAAAAATGTGCTGATGTCCTT
>JALLBB010000558.1:0-14137 GCA_036939735.1 Discostella stelligera
AAAAAACCAGAAGGAGAAGATTACGGAAAATCGAAGACCAACAATTAAATGCCGTAGCTCAATTAATGGTCAATGGCTTGTCCATACAACAATAACCGCAGCAGCAGTCGTACCTAGTTAGCAGCAGCAGCAGCACTCACTCCCACCAACAAACGACAAATCCTAGATCAATAATCATGAAACTACCATTCGGATCCGCCGCCGCAGTCATCATCATCATGTCATTGTCATGCGCCATTATTGCCTCCTCCTCGGCATTCTCAACCTCCTCCCTCCCCCGGCAGTCGTCGTCGTCATTAAATGCCGCGCCTTCTTCGTCGTCGGCCGCGGTCAGTCTCCACCACCACCAACAAGCAGAAGACGCGTCCCCTCCGCCGCTCAAGCGCGCCCCCCCCCGCAACATTTGCCTCCTCGTCGAACCCACCCCCTTCACCCACGTCTCCGGCTACGCCAACCGCTTCCGGGAAATGCTGCGCTTCCTATCCGAGGCCGGCGACGACGTCTCCATCCTCACGGTCGACGCCAAGACCCCCGCGCACAAACTGCCGCGCGAAATCTTCGGATACCCCATCGAACACACCCAGGGATTCGTCTTTCCCCTCTACGATCACATCAGCCTCACTTTGGATTTGCCCGAGATGAAGGGAGCCAAGATGATGGAACGGCGCCGGCCCGACTTGATCCACGTCACCTCGCCCGGCTTTTTACTCTTCGCCGGACTCTTTTACGCGCGCGTCCTGCGCCTGCCGCTGCTGCTGAGCTACCACACCCACCTTCCCCTGTACGGACGAAACTACCTGGGATTCGTACCGGGAATCGAGGAACTGGCCTGGGCGGCGCTGCGGTTCGCCCACGGTCGGGCCGACTTGACCTTGGTGACCAGTCCCCAGATGAAGGAGGAGATGACGAAGCGCGGAATTCCGCGGGTGGAGGTGTGGCGCAAGGGGATCGATACGGTGCGATTCCATCCTCGATTCAGAGACCAAGAGATGAGAGGTAGAATGACCGACGGACATCAGGAAGAGTTCTTGATGGTGTACGTGGGACGATTGGGGGCCGAGAAACGACTCAAGGATATCAAACCGGTGTTGGAGAAATTATTGGGGGAGGGTGCGCGATTGTGCATCGTGGGGAAGGGACCGCAGGAAGACGAACTGAAGGAATATTTTGGTGGTGGCGATGATGATTTGAAGGACAGGGTGGTGTTCACCGGACAGTTGAGCGGAGATGAATTGAGCAAGGCGTTTGCGAGCGCCGATTGTTTCGTGATGCCGAGTGATTCGGGTGAGTAGATAATATACAAAGAGGAGTTGTTGTTGGATTGAGGATGGAAGTGTCGACTATGATTCACTTCATTCTCGAACATTTTATTATATATATCTCACCATACCCAATCCCCATGATGTGTTTTTATATATTCTAGAAACGCTCGGATTCGTCGTCCTCGAAAGCATGGCCAGCGGCGTTCCCGTCATCGGCTGCGCCGCGGGCGGCATACCCGACCTGATCCGTCACGGCGACACCGGCTTCCTCGTCCCGCCCGGCGACGTCGACGCCTACGCCGCCTGCGCATTAAAATTAATGAAGGATGAGAACTTTCGCATCGAGATGGGAAAGCGCGCCCGCGCCGAGGCCGAATTGTGGGGATGGGAGGCGGCCACGAGCGTGTTGCGGAACGTCCAGTACGAGAGGGCGATGATCAATTTCCATTCTCGGGCGTTTGGCGGATTTGGCGGCAAGAAGCGAAGCGGCGCCGCTGGTGGTATTCTTTTTTCGTCGTCGTCGTTGAGTGGCGCATGGGGTAGGATTCGAATGCAGATTCGAAGGGTTTGGGGGAAATTGAGACGTCCAGGATTTAGAAGAAGGAACTTCGAGGAGGAAGAGGCCCTCATGTATTATATTTAATGTTTCGTGTTCGTCGTTGGGCCGTGTGATTTTGGATGGGACGTCTCGCGCGCCAACCCATCTTCGATTCGTTCCCATGTCAAGGACCTGATTTTTTCATCGTTACTCTGGAGGAGGAGAAGAATAACTCGACTGTTGCAAGAAGTAGTAGTAGGGGATAGAGAGGTAGTATCTGCTGCCCCTCTCTAAAGTTGGATGGTAGTAGTAGTCAAACGAATTCTAGAGACCCAATTAGTTAGTGGTTGGTTCCGATGAATCTTAGTGCCATCTTTGTAAAAAATGATGGTATACATCCCTGTTATATTATTGTTGTTCCTCACTGCCATCACCAACAGTAGTAGTAGTACCGGGAGGTAGTAGGCCAATGTTGTATAAGGATGCAAATGATAATTTCCGCCCGACAAAATAATGACAGAGGATGCCCACGATTGCAAGAACGATAGCGAAGGAATACACGTCGTCTCCTCCACCACCACTGCTATTGCTACCAGCGACCTCCGTGCGACCGACGACGCCATCATCGTCATAAGTATTGTCGTTGTCTGCACCGCTCTCGCTGCCGCCGTCATTACAACTAGCAGCATTATACTGCTGATGGCCAAGAATAGTAGAAGTACCCTGATAGAACAACATCCACAAAGGGAAGGCAAGGAATGTTGCTAGAATCAAACCTTGATAGAGCGCGAGAAAATCACGCACCGTTATCATCGTCGTCGGTGTCGTTCTTGCGTTCTTGAGATTGCGTCCAGCACACGGATCGCCGCCGGTACTACTACTACTGCTACCGCCAGTGATGCTCGTGCGGCGAGCCCCACCACGCTGAGTAGTAGTACTGGCAGTATTGTTGTTGTTATTGTTGTGTGTGTTGTTGGTATTGTGCAACCCGCCGCTGCTGCTGCTACCATCCACGACAGCAGCAGTATTATTATTAATATTGCCACTCAACAACAAGGATGAATAATGATAATAATACTGTTGGAACACTATTTTTGCTGTGGCCCATGATGATGAACGAGGTACCGGTAGCAAACAATAATAAAAATGATGCCAATGGTGAGTAACCTGATATTTTGTTGCCACTACTACCATCGTGGCGACAATGATTGGGAAGACGGATATGCTGATTGACAATACAATGATGATCCAGGTTGGATCAACTTCTTCGTTGCAATTGGGATTGGTCATATTATATTATATTTGTTGTTGTTTGCCCGGATCAATAATAATTACGAACCAATAATAATATTCTTGTTGAGTTCACTATCAATCACTGTCTTGTGTGTATGAGAATATGTGTGTGTTGTATCCGTCGTCTTGTCTCTACTAAGAAGTAGTGTACCATCAATTGTTGAAATGATTCATATATTCATGATGTTCCTAATAACAATAATATTAATAGTATATATCATCTTATGCATGATGTATCTCTCTCGTTGCATGGTTACTAAGGTTATAATCACTACAGTTAAATAGCTATCACCCACCAATCTATTTGCCCAGTGCACCCTCGATCGTGTTTAAAAGTATTTGTAGCTAATTACTCCCCCAACACCATTGCATACGTGCCGACGAAGCACGCAGCCTGGTTACAATCTTCCCTTGAGGATTATGCAACCGACAAAAACCAATACCCATCCTCAGCTATAAAAGCATCCGATGGTTTTGAACGGTAGAGAATTACTCCAGTACTTATTGCGATCATCTTCCCTCGTCAATTCAAAGGCAGAAAAGCTAATCAAGACGAAGGTTGACACATCCATAAATGGATAAGTCTACCAATACTGCTTATACATAATAAGATGTTACACTCTTATCACCTTATCGTTGACTCTTGTTATATCCTGCGTCCAATTTGCTTACGAAATATGTCTGCCACCAACCGACGGATTTCAACACTTTGGACACATACCAATGAGCAAAGAACGGGAAAAAGAGATTCTTTGTGATGATGGAATTTATCCTCTCCCATCGCCAAGATCGTCTCCAGGATATCGACTACTACACTCGCAAAAGATGTGCAATAATAAGCTACTTGGCCCCCACTCTCATTAACACTCCTCCAAACATTCGGATCAATGAATTGGCCATCGTTTTGTTCAGAAAAAATGAACTGTGTAAGTACATCCATCATTCGCTCCAATAAAAGAGGTTCCGAAAATGACTCAGCGTCCCATTTTGTGGTTTCGTCCTCAGAGTCACTATGACGTCTGCAGAAGAGCGAGGTCAAGAGAAGGATCATCGCTTTTGTAGCACTCGCCTCCTGCGTCAAGAAAAAGATTTGACTACTTCCTCGATGCGATATCCCGCCACTGGCGCTCTGCAGGGCTGCCTCTACTTCTTCTACGCCGTCACTTTCTCCCCATTGGTTGATGAATGCTTCATGGAAAGCGTGTGCCAAGTCTTCATCTGTTTTTGCAATGCTTGATGTAAGCCTCGATCGGTTAAGTGTGGCTAGTAGACATGATATTTCTTCCTCGGACGCCCTGGCTGCAAGTTGATCCACAAAAGTTGGTATGCATTGCTGCAAACAGTGCAAGGCAACACATTTAATCTTCAGCATTGGGAGCTTGCTTAGATAGTTGATAGTGCTGCTGGAATCCTCACTTTCACTTCTCTGCCGATTCTCATTCAATATTCCAAGCGTTGCTAGTTTTCTGTGGACTATATCTGTTCTAACTTTCTCTTCGAGCGCGATATTCTTGTCCATCGTACCACTGAGACTCGCGGTCAAAGTTTTCAACCATGCCTGTGCTTCTACAGCAGTTAAGCTAGGTGTAGCATCCAGCACTAAACGAAACAATCTACTCCACTCTTTACAGCCGATTCGAACGAGTGCTTCGCATGGTTGCCATTTTCCAGTATGAAACATAGTATCCTCACCAATATCCACAACTGTGCACGCTCCATCTTGCTGCGCGCAACTTTGAAACGTACCAAACGACCATCGTTCTAGTTGATTGCTTATCATGGGCCACAGCACTAGTCTTCCGTCTAATCCAAGGTCAAGGAACTCTGAATAGACAATGTCACTCAGCATGCCTAGCGCGATGGGTGCGGTTGTGGCCACCCAACTATTTGGGAATGGTTGTAAGTCAGAAAGCCTCGTGTCCACGTCTTTCTTTTTAAGGCTGTGAGCATTGCTCAAGTTGCCATCACCGCCGTGTCTCAAGTCAGCAAAGCTTGCTTCGGCAAGAAGCTCTGCCGGTCCAAGAGGCCTGCTAGGCGTCACTTCATCAGCCTGGAGCATTGTTGCAAATTTCTGAAGGCCTTCATCATTACAAGACGGTGGAAATCGAAGGGGTTCACCCACGAAATCTAGACTCGACACCGAAGGAGACTCAGATAGGATGCTGGTTACAGGAGAAGTATCGCTCTCGGCACCAGCTTGCACAGCAGGCACAATTGAGAAATTAAGTATTGCTGACCACTGCGACACTGAGAACAGTTTCCCATGCCTCAAAAGAATCGCGCGTAAGGCCATGACACTTCCGCGTTGAACCAAACAACCCACCCCTCCGCTGATACTTGGGGCAGATGAGCGAATTCCAGATGTCAATCCGTCAAGAAGTGGTCGCCATAGGGTCATTTCAAGAGATTCATCATCTGTTAGTCCTTCATAGGTGAATCCAGGAGCCATGTGATCACTATGTTGGAATCCCGAAACAGGAGGCAATACTTTCTTTTCGGCGATGAGATCAGCGTAGCACGCGGTGTGACACAAAGCTCTCATTGACAATCCGATGGGCAGAGGGGTATCTGTTTCCGCAATCTGCACAAAAGATAATGAGGCGCGACAAAGTCCAACAAAGTCTTCGGCATTGGCATTTCTGATACTTCTTGCCGTTGATGATAAAGTTGTATCAGAATTTTCGTCGCCGTCGACCGTCACCGGCCCCGACAAACAAAGGTCGTCCAGATGCTCGTCTAAGAGCCGCTGCAAAATTGCCAATCCAAGAGTGTTTATTTTCACACTGGAATCACTCGAAGAAAGTGTCAAGATAGAGAAAAATATCTTCCAGCCGCTCTGAAGGTTGTGCGCTAGAGTGCGGATTATATTATCAACACAGCGCAGCACTAATTCTCGGATGTCTTCTCGCGAGGAGGGATTTTTCATAATGAGCAAGAAGGGCTTGAGGAAGAGGCGCTGAAAATTGAAGTCTGTGAGCTCAGGCTTCTCCAAGAACTTAAAGCTCAGCTGTCGTAGGGCGTCGATTGCGAACATGCTGACCATCGCATTATCGTTGCATCCAACTTTGGCAAAATGATTACCCATTGTTTCCCATATTTGTGACCAAGTTAACCGAGGACGGATATTCATATTGTAATCAGCAACTTCGACAAGATGTTGCAGGGAAAAAATGCGAGGGCCCTCTTGTCCATGTGTGGAGCCAGACAATTTCCCATTTAACGCTGTCGTCGAAGTTGAGCTCACTCCGCTGATCCCTTTTTTTGTATCTCCGGATATCTCTGCGTCAGAAACGGCAATCAATTGCTCGATGAAGCTCACAATTCCACGAGCAGACAGTGTGACAGATGATGAAAAAACTCTGTCTATCAAAACCTCATTGACTGCAGCAAGCACTGCCTTGCCATTATTTTCCTCCATCTCGCGAGCAGCGTCAGGAGGTTTTGACTGTTGCGTTGGCTCTGTTTGGAGAAATTGCTCTTGCGAATCAAGACCCGATGCAAATAATTGCAGTCTCTCAAGTTGAGAAATGCACTGCAAAATAGGAGACCAGCTTTCACCAAGATATTCTCCGTCTATTATAGCGATGCTAAGAAGTGTTCGAATGCACTCTATGTTTTTACTCTTCATTTCCTTAATCGATCCAAGGGTTGTGAATTTTGCGAGTGAGTTCACAAATGTGTTTCGGGCTAATGACATGCCACTATGGGATGATATTCTGATAGAATAGACAAAGCCGCTAAGGCAGAGGGCGATGCTCGCTTCATTCGACGACGATTCAAGAACTTGCGAGAGGGTTCCGATTAATGGCCCCCAAGTCACATCAAACATTGGCCTCGCAACATCGGCCGGAGATACCGAATCCGTCAACTGAGACATACCCCCCTGGATATGATGATTTGACGAATAATTCTTATCGGAGGGACGCTTCTTGAAGAGTTGTTCCGACGCCACCATCATTTCCTCTCGTTCTTTGCGGAACTTCTCACGTTTCTTTTCCTCCGCACTTGATCCAAATATTGCCGGACCATCAAAAACAAATAAAGATTCAAATAGATCTCGCGTGCTCTCTTTTGACACTTTTTCGCGGGCATCGTCGTCCTCTTTCAGTGAGAAGGGTTTCTCCTTTATTCGATTGAAAATACCTGTCAAGAACTCTTCTGGTAAATCTCCTCCATTTGCAATTCCTTTGTTATTTCGAATAAAAGATTCAACTGTCATTCGCCTCTCTGGTTTGATGCTTGGGTTGTGAAGATCAGTGTTTAGCATAATCACTGAAAACCCCAAAATGAATGCAGTGTCCGGTGAGGGGAATACGGATTCATTTTGACGTGTGAACCGCTCCGCGAACTTTTCCATGATTCTATCAATCTAGTAATATTGCCATCAACAATGAGCTGAATGAAATAATCTCAAGGTGCATTCGCAGTTTAGACTCACCTTCTGCGCTTCTCCTGGTAAACGAAACCCCGACAGAAACTGCCTTATAGCATCATCAAATAAGAGCCCTGCAAACTCCATCTTATCTACATAATGATACAGAACACGAAGGTAAAAACCACTTCCACCCTTCTCTGGATCTGTACTTTCTCCCTTGACAAACGCTGAGTCTGGCTCCTTTCCCAAAACTTCGCCAATTTGCGTCTTGTCTAGCTCCTCACTATGCTCGAACAAAAAGCGTGCTATCCCCTGTGCATCAAGATCGACAAAGCCATTCTCGATGAAGAAATTCAGACCACTTTTGAACGATAGCTTGAATTTGACACAGCCAATTTCAAAGTGTTGCTGTGCCATGCGCTTCTTGTCGAAGGCATCGACGATCTTTCCGGCCACATCCGATGCCGATGATTGTGGTTCCCTAATTACGCTCTCGTTTGATTGTTTCTCTGATAAATCAGTCTTATCAAGGGATACATTACTGCTTTTGCTCGACGGATTCCTTTCGGCGCCGATGTCGTCTACTGTGGAATTCTCCCCAATGTCAATCTTGAGGCTTTGCCTTAACAGTGAGAACGACGAACCATCTGATTCGTCCACATCATCCCCCCCTGGTAACCCCAGAGACTTCAAAAAGCTTCGTAAAATGACGACTAAAACTTCTAGTCCAGTTCGACTCAACTCCAACTCCTGATCAACACTCTTCTTCGTCACATTACCGCTACCTACAGTTGATTTTGGAGCGCATGCCTTGGCACTTATTCTCGTGAGGTGATGGACAATGTCTTTGTACAAATTGACCGCATCGAAGTCACAATCGTAATTCAAGAATAACTGCGTCAACATCTGTGGATCAGCACAAAGTGCTCTCAGGGCCTCAAGTACCAATACCTTTTGCTCGAATGGTGAGTTGGGTGATTCGAGTACGCGCAGGAAGATATTCGCAACAAATACTTCTATTTCGGACTTCAGATGTGTCTTAAACTTTCGGACCTGAGATATCACAATAGTAAGTGACAAATTCTATGCGACCATATCCAACTTACGTCGATCATTCAAGTGCAGCATTTTACTCACCAGTAAGAGGAAAATCTTCAATGATAAATGTGCAACCACAGTCTGATTACTCATACAATTCTTCAACAAGCTCACACACAAATAACTCTGCACCGCGTACACGAATTTTTCACCATGCTTAAAAGCATCCCCGCAATGCTCAAATACTGCCAGAATCAAATCCAAACTCAATATTTTGGAACTTAGTGCGAGGGGGTCGACGACAGGGGTGCTTGAAAAGAATGATCCTGCGGAGGATCCAACGCCAGATCCAAATCCAGCGATCGACGATGCTGCTGTACCTACATTCTCATCACCGGGAAGTGTTTTTGAGCTGAGTTTGCATAACGCTCGGAAGAGGAGGTAGCTGTCAGTATGATACTGCGAAGCAAAGATCTCGACGGAGTTAGTAGATACGTCCGTTGCCGAAGCAGATCCATTTGCTTTTGTCGCAATTGCAGTTTCTGATGAATCTTCTCCGCATTTACTCGGGGCATACGATGCGCTTTTTTCATGTGCGTCATTCTTCCCATCACCACAGCATTCGGTGCTGCTGGTGCTGGTTTTGCGTACAATGTCATATGCCTCCATCCTCATGAACACGCACTTCAACATGTCAACCAATGTCCTCTTGGCAAGTTCTTTTCCACTGGTAGACTTCCCGACCAAATACACGTGAAATGTACTCCTTACCGCCTGGAGCATTGCAGCCTCGTGCACACCACACTTAGGGCAGGTCATGATGGCCAACAGGGCCTTGGCCATGGCTCCCTGGACAGCCTCCGATGGTGAATCAGAGGCACGCGTTATAGATTCAACAACGTAGCCTAAGAACGATAGCCCACCATCCCGACCATCGTGTCCCTTCGCTCCGGTACCAACACCTACCTGCCCATGGCCGTCTAGAGACTGGTCCAGCTGATGTCCCTGTTTGGGAACAGACGCGGTTTCACTCATCTTTCGCTGTACCTCCAACTTCATCCTGCCCCCCGCGATGCCACTGACATATCTGCCATTGGTCAAGATTGAAATACATTCCAATGCAACCTCGGCCATTTTTGGCGTTTTTGATTCGGATGAGATAACCAAGCACAAAGCGTGGAGAGTCGTGATTACTGCTGGATGCATTGGTTCCATCGCCGCCACATCAACCTTCGCAGTCGCCGGTGCGGTAGTTTTTAGTGGCAAACTATCGAGGGGTGAAAGGATGGGAAATTCGGGGGTATCCGTTTTTTCTTCCTCGACAACGGGCTCAAGACGCTTGTCAGATTTTTTTTCTGCTGCATCATCTGCACTTTCTCGAGATCTATGAACCTCAACCATTTCCTCATTGGATGGCGATGACGTTCCAATTTCTTGAGTAGCAATAACGCTATCCTCCCCAAAATTGGTGCCACCTGACTCAACCTCTTCCTCGTCATTGACGCTCTTCGTTTCCTTGCCTGGCATCGCGTCCACAGCGGCAGAATTGTACACCCCATTCATCACTTTGTCATCTCCCTCGCCAGAAACATCATCGCCAGTATCAATACTCATAGTCTTTTGACTCAATTTAACCTTCTGTTCTAAATCTTGCGCCAGCTCCATATCAGTGTCAAAATCTTCGTCTTTCGAACGCTCGGAACTCCCACTAAAAGTACTGCTGGTGCTGTTTCTTTCCTGAGACACCATCCAATCGGGAACAGCGCTCAAAATTACCTCCATCTCTGTTCTATGGGGCGGCCACTCCACATCCTTAAACTCTTCAAGCGCCTCGACGGCATCCCCCAGCACGCCATTGGACGAAATGTCGCGGTGTTTCCGCGGATATTTTTGTACCGTCCTAGCCAGCGCCTGCGTTTTCGCATGGACGACCGTGATTAGGGCGCGATGTTGGGACCGCTGTTTATTAGCTTGCGCGGCGGCAGTGGATGCCATCGCAGAGTTTTTGACAGTGATTGGTGGGGGAGTAGCGGCGACTGCGGTGGAGCATGTTCCCTTAACAGTATTATTATTTTTGGAACCGCTACCAATGGAGAGTGAGGAGAGCATTGTTGCGTGAAGGGGTGGACGGATATATTTATATTCGATAGTACTGCACTAACGTGGATATCGGAAATGGTATCTACAATTCAAACTCCGTCATGAAAAAATGTCCTCTCTGCCGTGTAGACCACCACCCTGTCCCCACGTGAATTTCTCGTCGTGTGGAGTACTGGTAGTGTAGAGGTAGAGTACGTAGCCAGACGCAGCACCGAACAACACTGTAGATACGTACATCATATTCATCACTCTACTGAGCCGTATCTCTCTCTAGCTTGAGAAGAAATGATGTGGACGATTATTCACCTCGATTGCCTCTACGAGCAATACATAGTATTTGAATATAGTGAATGGATACTGATATCTATTGATGAAGTTTAGATTGAGGAAATTAGCCCATCTTTATTTTTTTCTGTTTCACATGATGGTACTGGATGACAACTCTCTCTGGGGCAGGGTTGAGAGACTACATCATCTCACAGAATACTCAGTCATGTTTGCCCCAACTCTCCAACTACTTCATGCCCATCGATTGAGCATGCCTTCGTATCAGGTACTCACTCGCCGTTATTGCATCATAATGCGACGGATGCTTATCGTCGACACACGAATCAAAGGGCAAAATTTTTGCGTGTCCATTCAAGTTCACAAAGAATGCAATCGACTGTCGTCGAGGACTTTCGAAGAAATCATCAACATTTTCATCATCAGCGCCACCATCACCTGCAATCGCAATTACTCTGTGTACAGTACTCATCCAACGATCATTTGTCCATCGTTGCATTAAATCGCCAAGGTTGATGATGAATGCATCTGGGAGATGTGGAACATCGAACCAAGAAGAGTCGTCACGATTAATTGTATCACCATCTATTTTCTTCGACGACAAGTTCAACTGCAAACCAGGTCCCCCACTCTTCAGTATTGTCATCGCACCATAATCCGTGTGCGCCCCCGCTCGAATTCGCACTTTCGTCATGTTGTTGTCGCCATCATTTTTACTGAATTTGATTGGAGGGTAATTCAATATCCGCAAAGCACACTGATGTCCATCATCAAATACCCCCTCGCGTAGAAACCAATTCACATCCTCTAATCGCAAGGCTAGGGCGAATCCGCGAAATAATATTTTCGCAAGATGTTCCATGACATCGAAATATTTTGTCAAGGCCGCAGAGAATCCGTCGGGAGAGTCAAGTGGAAACTGCCGAGGCGGCATTCCCGACTTGGTAGAGTTCTGCGGTCCAATGGAAAACGTTTCCTTCGAATCGGTTGCGGCGGAGGAGGCACTGCGCTTCATCCCAAGGGATTCATAATTTTCGTAACCGTAGGGATAGTCATTCGTCATGGGAACCGAGCACTTCATTTCTGGTTTCAAGTCGAAGAAGTTCTTGGATTTATCCCATGCATCTTTGACAATCAACGGATCGACACCGTGTTGTGTCACCGCGAAGAATCCGTAGGTTTCGACGGCATGTGAAATTTGCTCCGCAACGCCCTTGAGCTGCTTATCTTGCAGATGGTGCCGATCGAAGGAGTTTTTGTTGATCAGTTCATCTAGATGTACCAACGGGGAAATATCTATGATTGGGAGCGAAGATGGGGAACAATTACTCATCTGTCATCATCATCTGAGATCATCATCTCTTCTGTGCATCGTTGTTTGTGTCGCGCCAGTTTCCGCCGTTCTATCGAAAAAGGCCCAGTCTTGCATGCTGGCGAGTGACCCGCGATGAAATTTCTCGCAGGAAGAGAACTCTGACAGAAACTGGCGACGTCACTCGAAACCACCAGCGACCGTCAGTACGTCGACGGTGAATCTCTTCCAGAGCGCCAGCACCACCAATTCAGCGAATGGAATTTCTCACTCTCCGAATTTCGCCGTTGCGTCGCCTTGCTTCGCTTCGGCGAGGAATTTGAGCTTCACCAAATCCTCCCAAATCGCTGTCTGCCAAAAGTAATCACTTCCCTTAATTAATTCTTTCATATTGATATTGATATTCTCTATTATTGATACCCACCTCTACCAGTACCATCATTGAAACATTATGATGAACTTTGATGAAGCTCCAATGATCCATAAAAATGAAGCGGTGGCCCAAGAAGTACTAGTCGAGAATGATCCGGAACCGGATGTAGTCGAGAATGATCCGGAACCAGCTCCCCCTCAGCCTCAGCCTTTGGACACCTCCTTTCAACTAAATAGTGTCGGCATGGGTGCCCTCGCCCATGCCGCGGCGGGACAAGCCGAGCAGAACATGAAACGCCCCGCTGAGCCCATCGAGGAGGAAGCTGCTGCGAAGAAGCAGAAGACTGTGTGGGAGGGTCTACTGACGGAAGTTCGCAGCCAACTTCGCGCCATGAACGCGGATGAATGCTTCTCAAGGGCACTGGAGCTGCAAATGCTCGCCCGTTCGGAGGTGGGCAGCCGCAGCCAACACCTCTCCAACGCCATGGATCTCATGTCCAATAATCAGGCGGGTGTTACAACAGGACAGGTTGCCGCAGCGGTTAGTAAACCCGGGGGAGCGAAGAAGAGCCCGCCGCCCAATCCCAATTTACCGGAGTCGGCGCTAGCGGCGGTGGTGGCAACCGGTCAACGCGTCACCAAGGCGGAGCGAGAAGTCTCGAAGCAAAAGCCCATCAAAACCACCAAGGCCTCTCCTGTCCCATGCATGAAGATGACACCACCATTGCCTCCTCGGTGTGAGATTGACAATGCTCCTAACATGGAGCTTCCAGCATTCTGCCAACTTGTGAATTTTCCTACTGCTCGATACTATGGAAATTGCGTCATGTGTGACGAGGCGGAGTTTCCCATCCCGAAACAAAACAAAGGTGTTTGCAACAACTGTGATGTGGCGATTTGGGTCGTTAATCCGAGTGGGATGAATATCAAGTGGTGTAAAGGTTGCAAGAACTTTCGAAAATGGATCGATTTTGGAGTCAAGGTACGTCACATGGATTGGGTCTTTTGCTGCATCCTACAAGATCAAATCTCACCCTATCCTTTTCTCTTCATCAAATGCAGGGATACTCGTCCAAGTGTGACCGATGCCGACAGCAGCAAGCGACAAGGTATGCAAATCAAAAGGTGAAGGATGGGGGGACTGTGGATGCTGAGGCAGAGGCTCCGGATTCACCCCATGAGGAGACAGCCACTGTTCCTGTCATTTCTCCCATGGTAACTGAAGATGTGACGGTGTGAGCCAAGCATCTGACTACTTCCGATGGTCGTCAGAATGTTCACCTCTTCATGCAGCTCATTTATTCCCCAACCTAAGAGTATGCGTGTTAGTGGCATCTCTTTTAGGTAGACGTTATATCCTTCAATAGTATGGTCAATTATTTCGTTTGTAATTGTTTTCAGTTCTATCCGGATCTTTCAACCCTGCCATCGTCATGTTGTTCGATAACAGATCTCTTCTTGCTCTACTACTACTGTATGTTTGTACTCAATCCAGGCATGCAAAATAATGGGTTTCAGAGAAGCAGATTTATGACTTTGCCACTTAAGGCAATATTGTTCCT
>JALLBB010000559.1:0-14098 GCA_036939735.1 Discostella stelligera
GAGAGATCACTAAGGCCCATTAGTTTCAAATTTAGTTTAGAAGAACAAAAATGGGTTCGATCCAAGAGGGATAGGACAGATAATGATAATAGAAATATTATACTAATTAATAGTAATATTATAATAATATAACACTAATATAGGTAGTCGTCGAGAGCAGAGAGCGACTGCAACTGCAGCAAGGTTATTGTCGTTGGCGCGTGTCGCGCCGCCCCTGCCATCATCAACCAATTTCAATTAATATTTAGCCTCCCAGGCAACTACAACCCACCACGCCTATTGCTATAACATTTGTAACCTCCCGCCATACTTGCTCATGTTATTAAAGTCGGCAACAATGCTGGCAGCGGCACGGGCAGGCGATGATGATGATGCTGTCCATGGCCATCGTTGCGCATATTGGGCTCAAGAAGGTCAAGGAGGGAAGAGGGCTGGTATTGAGTCAAAGTGGAAACTGAAGGTGGATATTAATTCCTACAGTAGAGTCTACAGCGTCTCATAATTCTTAAGTTCGAGACTGAAATTTGAGGTTAGGTGCACGACCACGCCGAAAGGCAAGCAGTGATTTGGGGAACATCGTTGAAAAGTTGAAGCAAAATGATGATGTGTCTGTGGAGTCACAAGTCCCCAAGAGGGGCGAGACGAGAGGAGACAAGACACAAGGACGAGACAAGAACTGTCGGTTACAACCACTCTAAACATACAGTAAGTTGTAAGTTGGTTTTATCCGTCTGCTGTCTACTGCCTTTTCTTGAAGATTCAAGTTTTGCCCTGCTCGGAGAGTGCAGCCAAACCACCCAAATAATGATGTTCGGTACTACATCATATTATCGGACGTCGTGAGCTTCTCACAGCTAGCGAATCTACCTACCTAGGTAGTTTGCCGCCGTCAAGTCTCCAATAGTAGAGATACCATAGTATGGTCGCATCTCATCATCGCCACCATCGTCGTCGGTCATTATAAGAAGTAGCCAGTGTCGTCGCATCACATCATCACCGTCGCTGTCGCTGTCACCATAGCGTCGATGTCACCTTGCGTCATCGTCGTCGCAACCAAGATCGTATCACTATCACGTATCACGTCGGCAGCAGCAGAAACAGAAGACGTGGTTGGTGTCTTATTGACTAGTTCAGCAAATATTATATAATATTTCTTCCAAGACGGCTGTCATGGATCATGGAGACCAACGGGGAGAATCTTTTCAGTCTCTGCTCAATCTTCGTGACAAAGCATTCCTACAAGGCAGTCGCCTCGCAATTTCATCCCTATCACAAACATGACGTGAACGTCATATTGCACGTCTTTACCACCGGGCTGGGGATGTGGGGGGCCTTTCATTTGGCCGCTGCCTATCAGCTAGAAGTCGCAGTTTATATTTATGCGGTCGTGATTGGCTTAACGACTCCCATTTGGACGGCTATTTTACACACAGCCTTTGTCGCGGCATGCATGACATTGCTACCCCTGGGCACAATTCTGGCGTGGATTGTGGAGACTGGAATTACACTTCCTGAAGCCTTGATGGATCCGGTCATGTTTTGTGGCGTCGCCATCATCTTGGGATATGGATTGCAAGATGTTTCGCATTGGATCTGTCAGGAAGAAACCATGATGTCGAGTTACATTGGAAAAAATCCTACCATACTGCTCATCCACACACTGTGGCTCATGCCATTGGTCATTGATGCCGTTCTTATGAGACATTGCTTCTTGCCTTTCATCGTGTCACGAGACCGTACAATCTTTACGGAAGTGGCCTCGCGCCAGGCAGTGGAGACTATCCGTGACTGGCTCAACCGCAATGTCCCAGCCAAGCCCGAAACAACGCATCTGTGGCCTCATCAGCACGAGGGCATGGACGCGTCCGTGACGGCTTTGGAACATGATTCCGGCATTCTAGCTGGATTTCGTCGGGTCTTTAAACCCGAGCACTTTGATGTCAAGCCTGTTTATGAAATGAATGAGATTTACGTCACAGCGGTGGGTGCCGTGAAGGAAATTACCTCGGATGCGGTCTTCTATACCCCCCATGACGATGGTCCCTACTGGTTCTTGCCCTTTGCGTCCTTGTATCGTGTCTTGGTGGGTGTGACACCGAATGAAATGGTTCGAACTCGTTTCAGCTTGCAACACCAATCCAAGGATAGGGTGGTGGACATGTACGACGTCTTGGGATTTGATTATAGTCGTGAATTGCATTGGATTGACCATGTCCCTGGTACCCAGAACAAGGAGCGTCGGTCTTTAGTCAAGCTGCATTACATTGTGTATCCCAAGGGTTGGCATACCTACGGAGCATTTTGTGCCAGACTCAATACAAATTACAACACTTGGGCACGTGGAAACTTCATCAAAACACTTTGTCCCAAAACTTTGTATGAAACTTCCATGGCATGGTGGATTTGGTTGACCACATGGGCCAACGCCATTTTGGAGGAATTTATTGGATGGAGCAATGTTGTGTATATAACTGCCGCGTACGCCATGGGCCCCACTCCCTTTTTGATTTTGACATCCTTCCGCCATTATGCCGTGTATATGACGACCTTTGCCTTCCGAAGTCCTCCCGTCGCGCATGGATTTTTTATTCGAGATTCTAAATTGTACAAAACGATTGCATTGATGCATTTGTCCCATCGATTGTTGCCCTTGATTCTACTTCCACGGGATGTCCCAGGTGTGGTCATGGCCATTCTAGGCTTTTCGATTACCATTCTCGCTACTGCTCAATTGGGTATGGTTCGAACCTATTTTGGTTCGGAACTTGGATTTGTCAAACCCGAATGGATTAGAGGATTTCCCTACAATACCATTCCACACCCCATGATTGTTGGTCAACTTCTTGCTTATTCGAGTATTTTGTGGTGGTGGCGTGAGGACATGCCTCAGAACACGACCGTTTTAGTCGGTGCGCACATGGCCTGTTACATGGCGCACATGGTACAAGAAATATTTACCTCGAGCTATTAAAAGAGTTGGGCCATAGTCTCGTCAGGGACAGTTATCAGCGGTAACATGATTCTGCCAGCAAGGTGAACGTGCTTCCCAACAGGCCGAGTAGCCATATGCACACTCTAGTCTCATTATGCTATCACTTTGCTCTTGTATTTCCTCTTAGAACGGGACATCTGTCCAAATACCCTAACCTGGGCAATTGGAATTTCTTGTGCACTCACCAAACTTTTGTATTGCAATAAATGCATTTTGTTCTTGGTTTTATCTTTTATTAGAATGCGCAATGTACTTCTAAATTTAAAGATGCCACATTACATCAAATCGACTTTCTGAATAACATGCATGGGTTGTTACACTTTTCACCCTGAAAATGAGGATGAAAAAAAGAACCATCTACGAATCCATATTCTGCTCCCTTGACACGACTTGTCCCTTTTCTGTAATACCACTTTCTCCCCACATCACATTAATTATTAACACCATATGCTGCACTGTGTCATAGGGAGGAGACGCAATGATGGTGGCAATGTAACAGTCTTCAAGGTCATCAAAGTATGGAGCAATGAATGCAGCATCATTGGCACTGCATTCAGCCAGTGAGAGAATCCTGTATGTATTACTGAGGATGAGCAGGATGGCCTGCGGATTGTGGTTGCTGCAATAGGCTGCAGCTCTCATGAGGGCACCACCAACAGCGGTGGTACTGTGCTTGAATGCCTTTGGGACTGTGATGTTAAGGGTTTGGGGCAGCAATGATGGCTAGAGTGACGGTTGCTTGGGTGTGGTACCCCGCTTTTTTGGCCAAGTAGACAACCTCAGCATCTATGGTTGCATTTGCGTTGAGTCCAAGTTGCCAGTGTTGCCCAGGGTTGGGTGAATGTACCCATGCTGTGTTTGATTTGAGGGTGTATTTGTTCAGTTGTTTGGCAAGTCCTCATAAACCCCATTCTTTGGATTGCATAGATTGGAGCGTTTACAAATGCTCAAATAATTTGGAGCAATGGTAGTGTGCCAATAGTGGCAGTAGTGGTGTTGTAATTGATCTCATATGGCAGCAGTGGCTCAAAAGGAGCAACGTGGATGATGGAAATGGTGATGTCAGCAATGTTGGCTACTGCGGTTGCAATAGCAGTATCTGGGTGCTGCTGTGGGTCCATTATTCGTTGAAGTATTTACTTGGAATATTGAGCAACAACAGAAGTAGAAGATTAAGTGTTCCCAGTTAATTTATACGAAAATGTAAAAACACTAGGATTGCTGGTAGCAGTTGGATGGTGATGTGCACATGTTCACTCTGATGTTGCTTGGTTGCGACAGATGGTTGGCTCTGCATCTGGACGGTATGTCCTCTGCGTGGTTGTGAACAGTCTGTTTGCGGTCAGGGCAATGAGCTGCTCCTTGCCTAGCCATTTGGGAGCATTCAAACAAGTGTCATGCCCAAAAGATATGATTGGGGTGGAGAATACTGATGCAGAGTTGGTGCAGCATGTGTCTCACCTGGAGCAAGTATATGCTGACTTGCTGGCAGTGCATGGCCCCAATAACAGTAAGGGGAATTACAAATGACTTTAATGTTCATGGTCAAGTTGATTAAGTTGACTATCAAAGTATTGCTTTTGGCAAATTTCATTTCCTACTCAACTACATTGATCATGGAATGAAGATCCTTTTCAATATTCCTATTGTAAGCAAGCATGCCTCTTGCATTGCATTTGCATTGTTTCACTTCTTCACAGTTATTGGACCGCCAATGATTCTGCAGTCTGACAATGGAAGTGAATTCCATGGCGCCACATTGAATGGAAGGCAAATTATTTTATGCACTATTAATGTTCTTTTTAAATTGTTTCTGATTGTGATTACTGTGACCAATATTACACACTATTTCTTCTTTCTTCTACTCATTCTCATGTACCACCAGGCAATGCCATCATCTTCTCAGACAGATTAGGCAGTTGTGGCCTGCGTGTAAAATGGTTTGAGCATTCTCAGTCAAATGGGGGAGTTGAATGAGTGAATCAAACTGTTCAGATAAAGTTAGGAAGGTGAGGGACACACAGTCATGCAGGTGGTCAGTAGGATGTTGTATTGTCATGAGGAGGTAAAACATCCAGCAGCATTGTGCACTGGGGGGCATTTCTTATCATCTAATGTTTGGTCAGCTACCTTGTACCTTGTGTTGGCATATAATCATTGCTCCTTGAGTAGGTTTGATTGACACACTAGCAACAGAAGCTCAGATAAATTGTGTCGTAGAATACGAGGGGATGGCTGATGCTGTGAGCACTGATGATGAAGTTGGAGGCAAATACAATGTGGATGGCAATTAAGCAGTGGGCAATGAAGTAGTAGTAGTTGCAGCACAAGCTGTAAACACTGTTGAAGAAGAGACTGTGCTCATTGATGCTATGCATGAGGTGGTGGTAACTGTGAAATAAATGGTGTGTAGGAGGTGGCACTAGATGATGACAAGGAGGCTGGTAATTGCAATGACAAAGAGACAGTGAATCAAGACTTATTTGGTGCTATGTCTGCATGTGCTCATGCTGCTACGGCACATGATTCCAACAGCTTGTCCAGCAGCAGCAATTAAGATGACAGTCATACACTGGATGAAGTGGGTGAGCATGCACACAATAACAATCATTTCAAGATAACTTGTGATGAGGAGTTCACTGTATGGCAAGTATTGCAATCAGAGATGAGTGACTTGGCAACTATTGATTGTGATTACCTACATGGAATGAAGCTGAGAGGGAAGGTGCACATTGCTGTCTGTAAGAATGTAAAAAACATCTCACGAAAGGAATTGCTATTTTGATGCATGTTAAAAAGAAGCAATTGGAGGTGATGGATGAGAATGATGATCATGTGATGGAGCAGATGGAGTGGGATGGGGAAAATGGCTTGATGAACACGGTGGGCATGTATATCAAGCATCCTGACAAAACATTCTGTGATTATTTTCAATTGTTCACAACAAACACAGCTGATAAAGCACCAAGGACAATGACAAGAACACAGTCACACCAGAGCAGGAGGCTGCACTGAATGAATCAATGGTGGGTGAACAGGATAAAGTTGATGTTACCTGCTCATGCAAGGTACCATGCAACACCAATCTCTGCTCCTGCTAGAAGGCTGGAGGGATCTACTCATCTGCATGTCATTGCAACAGCTTTCAGTGTGTCAACCATGACAGGGTAGAAGCATAAGGCTAGAATTGTATTCTTTGTGTCATTGAACTCATACGGAAATATTTTGTGTCAATTACTTCTATCGAATTATAAACCAACTACTACTCCTACTCTTACTTGTAAATTTGGTCATATGGTCCTTTGCATACATAAATAGGTAGACTCTGTCTATAGGTATAAAACTATCTATGGGCAAAAAAGTATAAAAATTACAGATATATACATGGAGCAACACCATCTATAGATTACTACGTGTGTTTGGACAGGTAGTCAAAAGTGTATAAATTGGCACATGCTTTTCCTTCTTGGGCATTTCCTTTTGTTTCCCTTGTTTTCTTGTGTTTTTGAGCCCCTTACATCCTATACTATTCCTTCCCTTCCCTGTTGGAATCTTTTCTTTGATTGTGTAAATTGATGTGTTGTTGTTGTCACTGTTGCTTGTCTCTTCTCCTCCCGTATTGTCATATTCACTCCTGAGATTCCTCCACAAAGAGACAACTATGAACATCAACCCTGCTGCCATCAATGATGTTGCCATAGCCAAAGAAATCGGCCGCTTTGCATGACAACTGTTGGCTAATGTTCCATTTCTTCCACTTGCTTCCACTTCCACTAACATTGATGGTGCTGTTGACAGTGTTGCTGTGTCTGTGTCTGCCAGCACTGGCACTGATTCTACTTCTGCTGATGTTGATGGTTCTGTTGATGGTGTTATTGGAGTGGCTGACATTGATAAGTGATAGCTATTTAATTGTAGTGATTATAACCTTAGTAACTATCAGGCATGGTAATGGTGCCCTTGCGGCAGCACGTAACATGGTGAGGGATCCAAACCCCTGCAAGCTTTTTCTTCATTCGTGTGACAGTCTTGGTGTATTCCTTCTCTTCAAAGACCTTATTCAAAAGGATATGACGAGTCCTGGCTTCGATGCGGACATTGTCTTGGGCGTACCATTTTCGGATCAAAAAGTCCTTGATAGATGTTCCATTTTCGGTGTACGAGTCGAAGTCTGCAACCAACAATCGACCCTCATGTGACATGAAACTCTTTGCCGAGTACAAAGCCTTTTCCCATTCTGGAATCATGGAGAGGGAGTAGCTGAATGTAATGGTATCAAATCCGCGTTCCAGATCGCCACCCATAACCTTTGCCAATTGCTCCTTGACATTATCAGCATTTACGTCCATACAGACCCAATGGATTTTTTCAAATTGGATGGGAGTGAACGATTTTCGTGCACTGTCTTTGCCAATTGCTAACAGTTCCGGGCAAATATCCAAAACAACAATCCTATCAAAATCACCCAATTGAGCTCGAAGGTAATGTAGGTTGCGGCCTGTACCGCCACCCACATCGAGCCATGTATGACCATGCTTGATTGGCCCAAATGATGACATCATTTCTGGTCGGGCCACCAACATGTGCTCGCGTACTGCATCATATCCTATGGCTTGAGATGCATAAAACGACGACATTTTGTCTCCATGCACATTAACTTTGCCCGCCATGAGGGGATGAAGGATCATCTTGGTACACGTTTTCACCTTTGTCACGAACGACACTCGTTGGCAAGGAGATGGTTCAGGATCGACAAAAGGGAACGGTTCCCGTGGCATGTATGAAAGAAAGGTCCCAGGGTATGTTTTGACCCGATCCTTGGAGTACCACATGGGGCTCAGATCAATTACATCAAGGCTATTAAAAAAGGGCTTCTCATCCATTTTGGTAAACGCTGATCGCCACAAAATCATGGCTCCTGGAACAGTTGCTCGTTGAAGCGCAATCCATTCGTCGTGTACCATGGAGTTGGGCATCCAATCCATATGGTCCAGGAGTACAATCTTGGTGAAGGAATGAGCCTTGACGCGTTCCATCGTATCTTGCACAGTTGAATGGTGCCATTCAAAGCACCCAGCATTCGCCCGGAGAGGCTCAAAAAATTTCTTTTGTAATGTCCGGGGGCAGCAGGTGGGATCCTTGTATCCCTTTTCGTAATAAAATCGGTAAAAGTAATTGTGCCGCCCAAAGTCAGGGTCCAAAAAGATTTCCCTCAAAATTACCTCGTAAAACTCCACAGTGTATAATTCAGGACCAATTTGATTGGGAGGCACTCCTACAAAGGGGGCCAAAATTCCCGGAAAGAGGCGACGGAACAACCGGGCCGTTTTCTCGATCACATGGTAATTCTGTTTAATATACTCGTGAGAAAATCCAGAGGCCGCCCATACATTGATGTTTAAGCCCACAGCGTACATGACAAAGGGAATGAAGAACTTGGCGAAAACTCCAGAAGACCCGGATGTGGCAAAGCCCGTGCGAAAGACACGTTCAAGACGGCCATCCCACCACTTGCGCCCCCCAGCCGACATTGTGTGCCGCATGCGCTTCCACACACGGACTGCCACGTCGACGTCCGACGACCCCCAAATGGCCCACCATTCTTCATAGGTGAGATTTGAATCTTGAAGCATGCGAATCTTGAGTTCAAACAACCAAAGTTGATGTTGGTTTTTATCACACACAACAATTTTGGCAGGTCCTTCGATGGCATAGTCAAGGACGATATCTCCAGCAGAGCAAATCCGAAAGATAACGTCGTCATTCTTGATTTTCAAGATTTGATGATCGACGGCAGGATCTTCCCAGCAAATGTTGTAAATATAGGTGCGATTGCAGATGTGATCAATCATGTTGAATGCCTCCAAGAAGACAATACAAATGACTAAGTAGGCTCCTATGGCCACAAGTACCCACGTGAGGTACGAGTCAAAGTTCATGGCCGCATTGACCGGTTGGCCCAAGGTGGCGAATATGATGTCACCTAATCCTTCAACCATTTGTAGATGAGAAGCGAAATTTTTCAGAAAATGTGAGTGTTTCCACCAAATTTGAACGCCGGCCGACGTGAAAACAACAAGGCAAAAATGGAAAGGAGCCAAACAGGGAAGCAAGACTCAATAAAAAATGGGAACCACCAAAAATGGCGGCGGGAGACAAAGGAGAAACGTTGTACTGACACAACAAAACTCACCAGAACACACTTTCCCATTCCGTGCAATCTCCTCAGCATCATGAGGATCCTCCGAATTCCACTGCAACAACTTTGACAGGTACCCCATGCTGTTGAAGGATGAATCACGAAGCGAGTCCATCACGCCAAGCAAGGGAATGAGGGATCAGGAAAGAAAAAGGAGCACACTGTTAATGAAAGGATGAGTAGGTTAAGTAGACAGACGCCCCCCCCTCTCGAAGGAAAAAACTCACAAGCGTTCTCGATTAGAATACTGGCAGGTGCCCTGGTCATGAGGGTAAGCCGGCGTCACCACATTTTGTCCTGCAAAGATACACTTGATGATCCTGGTACCGCTCGCGGCCTCGTCGTAACCATCCGCATCAATCAACACATCCCAAACATCAGGCTCGTCGGAAGTATCCGGTAGAACGTTTTGATGTTTTGACACAATGAGGTCACGCGTGGGGTTCCGTTCAACGTAGACAATCGAAGTGTTGGGTTTGGTAAAGTGCATTGCTCGGTCAGTATCCTTGGCCGGGCAGCCTGGAACCAGGATGAGAAGTGTTGGAAGTAGTCTGGTTACGGCAACCGAAAGCTGCATGATGAATTATTGGTGGAGCGCCAAAATGGAATTGGTGTTGGAGGCTCTATTGTTATGGCCGCTAGCTACCACCTCACCATCCCATATTGTTATTATTTGTCACGTCCATCTCCGCCAATGCCATGAAACTACGACACGCAACACCCCACAATAGGACACAGACTGGGACACACTCTTAAAGCATTGAAAATGAATATTCTGCCTTGAATTTTTCTCCGTTTTCTCTTGGGTCCGAACATGATGTGATGGTTCATTGAGTGATGATGCGTGATAATAATTGTTAAGATTCGGGTGCGCAGTGCGACATGATGTTGTTGTGATTGGACGGAGAGTGTTTTGTGTTTTGGCGAAACAATAAATCTTGATTTCACGGACGTTCCCTGTTGAAGTGCGTGAAAAAATCGCCGAAACTTGACTCCATCCAGGATCATCCAGAGACAGTGTCGATGACACAGTGTCCGAGTGCTTCCATTGGCAAAAGCCAAAAGCAACAAATTGAGATATTGGTTGCACGGCGTGTTTCGTTTCAATTACGTTGAAATAAAACCTACCGAATAGGCCTATTCGTCATATTGGCACGGGTATTGATAGGGAGTATTTATGTATAACAACAAATGCCAACAAATAATGACGGCGACATCGCTGCTGCTCCAGAAAGCACAGGGGAATCATTTTCCATGTCAGAATCAGGAACGATGGCGACTAACTGCGTGATTTCACACCCAGACACTCCTTCACCTGCACTTTCCTACCGCCAGCATCTGATTGATGTTTTGAAACTGACCTATCCCATCATTCTCTCCGAAATTTTCCAAAATAGTACGCCCGCCATCGATCTTGCTTTTGTGGGTCAATTGGATTTTGAAATTATTGATGCTATGCCAAGTCGCTACTACTTTTATGGAACTGTGATATGTTCAGAGAAAAAGAAGAAAAAGGGGTGTTGGAGAGTCAAGTTTGATGAGCTCCCCAGTGCGGATAATAAAAATTTTGTTGTATGTCACAACCAAATACTCAATTGTTTGCCCAAAGAGGTGGAGAAGCCAAAGTATGACCCGGATAAGGAGGCAGTGGAGACGGTTCTAAATCATTTGGGGGTTCTCAAATCCAATGAAAAGTCCAATTTTGATGTACTTCTCAAGGATGATGTTGATGATGACGACGCTGGCATCAATGATGGCATCGATGATGGCATCAATGATGATGAGATCAATGCCAACGGCAAGCAGCGAGCAAAAAAGAAGGCAAAGAAGAAAAAGTCAATGAAGGTATTGAACTTGGAGAAATTTATGAAAATGGCCAACAATGAGGTTAGGGGTGCTATAACGTTCGATCATTTTCATGGCAAGAAGGATGAAGAATTCATAAGATGGGATATTCTGAAAGTAGGGAAAGAGATCACAGTTGATGTGTTGCAGCATTCGGATGACAAGAATCCATTTTCCGTTGACATTCCATGGTTCCCACAGGTGGAAAGAAATGATTACTTTGAGATTTTCTTTCAGTACTTCTTTCCGCCGCTCAAGGGGAAGGCTGCTCGTATGGATAAACATCTCACCAACCCTCGTGCTTTGTACCACATCACAGCAAAGCAGAAGAATATTAAGTTTCATCAACTCAACCAGCCAGACCCTGACTACATTGTGAGTATTTCATTTATTTCAATATATATAATGTTCATTTACTTGATGTATCTTCTCATATGACTCCACTTCTCTTGATGCTGTCATCGCAGCTGAAGATATGCATCACCCTGGTGATAGCAGCTTTGTTGGAGGTAGAATGAGGAATTGAGAATCTGTGGAAGAGAGGACAGGGCAATGGATTTTGACCATGTGCTGACTTTGGTCGGTTCATTCCACAGACATACTTCATGATATTCACGAGTGTGTTCTCTCACATGTGGAGTCCGGAACACTTGTGGTATTCTGCAAATGTACCATGGGAATCCTTTCTACCATTTGTTGAGGCATTCAACAGCCAGCAACAACAGCGTCTCAAGACTGTTTATATGCTGCTGGATGAATCAATGTCAGCATGGTGGCCAAAGACAACCAAGTATGGTAGCTTGCCCAACTTGATATTTGAACCAAGGAAGCCGAAGCTGCTCAGGACAATGTTCAAGAATGGAGTCAAGGCCACGACAGGGATTCTAATTAGCCAAGATATAGTGCAAGATTTGGAAGCACAAGCAGAGAAAAAGTATTATAATGATGAGTCAAGTATGCCAAAGAAGGAGCCAATCTCATGTTGCTGAGGTGTTATGGCAGTATGATTTTACAAATCTAGCAAATGGAGGATGGGTTGGTGGTGATGCTTTGTTTGGTTTGGTGCCAGCGGTTGCTGAGCTTAAAAAGAAGAAGAATGTGTACTCAACTTTCATTATCACGCAGAATGTGCAGTATTGTCCACTCCAAGAAATCCACAAAGTGCTTCATGCATGCTGTGCAGATCGCCCAGCCGGGACGCATGTTGTCATGAAGGCAACTATCAGCAGTGTAGAGTTGTTCCTTCTAGCATATGCTTGGTCAAATAAAAGAGTTGCATACATAGTCTCCTCGTGTGGAACAACTATTTGGCATGCACAGCGCTACAGAACCAATTTTTACGATGAAAATGGGAATGTCACGTTCAAGGAAATTCCATGCCCATCGATTGCTCACTTCTACTTTGAAATGTGCCCACTGATTGATAATCACAACAAGGACAGACAGTCTGTACTTGCACTTGAGGATTGTTCGCCAACAAAGAATCCCTGGTTCCAACTCGTGACGATGGTGATTGGTATGTGTGGGGTTGATATGCATCATTGGGACAGGAACCAATGCAGTGGGAGGAAGTCATTTGATTGGATGAATGAAGATTCTGACCAACCGGACTTTTTGCAAGTAATGACATAAAACATAAGAAATTAGGCCTATTTGTACTGCCTAGACAAGTTCAAACTGGTTATCTCATTGGTAAAGGGTTGTTTAAGAGGGAAATGCAATACCAAACTCAACCAAGGAAGTCAGTTCCCGACGTAAGTAATGGAATATTCAGTTGTTATGGATCACCTTTGGAGAGGGTCACAAAGGATGGGAATGAAACACGGTTAGATGGGACAGAATACCGGAAGACATGCTTCATTTGTCAAAAGTGCAGGAAGAAACCACAAAATACCCAGTGGTGTTGCAAGGAGTACTTGATGCCTTTGCTTAAGGTAGATTGGGGAGGAGCTAAGTCTTGTTTCGACAAACATCATCATGCATGGGACAATGAGGTGATTGGATGTAAGCATGGAAGAAAATACTTTGTGATGCCATCAGAGTACAGGAGGTACCACACGACACATAACAACCAGCAGCATGAAGATGACAAAGAGGACAAATAATACACTGATGGACATCGGATGGATTCAATTGCAAAATGGAGGAGGTTGACAAGGATAGGGAGGTCAAGTTTCAGGAGGATTAGGAAAGGCAGCAGGACAAGGTGGTAGAGGTCATGGTGGTGGAGGAGGGTGATGGGGTCATGGTGGAGGAGACAATCATGGAGATGGGGACATTTCTGTTGCACACCTGCCTCACCTATCACCTCCAAGGAGAATCACCACCTGGCTTACACAACAGCAACAGAATAAAAAACTCCGGATGGAAAGCGGCAAAAGATAGGAGGGTGGGGTGCTGGTGCTGGCCGCAGCTGAACAACAAGTTGATTAGGATTACAATTAGCATGATTACTTGTGCGCAATAATACATTAAAATTATTAGGATAGTTCTCAGGTGTGAACAATGCATAATGATAGGAGATATCGAGGAGCCATGTTCCTCCAAGACTGTTGCCGGTACAAGAGCCTACTGATTCCTACATGCTTGACGATATATAGGTATATAGTTACTTTGTGAAGTCTACGTGAGTCTATGTAGAAAACCCATACACTCGAACCTATATATATAGATCATAGGAGAAGGGGTAACCACTAGTAACAACACGTCAAATACAGTGAAAAAATTGACTTCTTGCAAAAGCCTAATTAGGCACAATCTTTACAATATTATAACTCATGTTCTAACTGATGTTATTTTATCGCTATACTCTCAAACTAAACCATAATTAATGTAGATTTAATCCCCTGTATTAATTTTATCCTTCAATGGTTGATTGGCGCGTTATTTGTTTTTATGTCCATGCTATTGAATAAACATTTTGCTGCATTTTTCCATCACAATTCAAACCTTACATCAGAAGTTGTCATATAGACGATACCATACATATATAGTTGATAGAGTTACTTTTTTTTTCTTATGTTGTCAATGATAGATGTTATAATACATACATGAGTATCTAC
>JALLBB010000560.1:0-14070 GCA_036939735.1 Discostella stelligera
AAACCGAACAGTTTTAAAGGTGGGGGTGGCTTCGCTTCGGCTGGAGGCATAATACGGGTCTACGTACCTACGCCCGAAAATCGCCGACTTTTGCAACTTCGTACGCCCGGCAAGGGCAAGAGGCTGTGAAGAAGGAGCTGCCCGCGGAAGGTGCATGCGGAGGGTGGTGGTGGTGGTGCCAGTCGATGTGCATTCGACTCGCCCCGTGGTTTCTATTGCTTCCTTGCGTCGTCCAATCACTGTCGTCGTCAGCCTACCCTTGCTCGTGCGGCGACGATTCTCCCAACAACGGTTGCGATCACCATCATGATGCCCAGGTCGCAAATCGGTTGGTGATCTTTGGGTTGGGAAATATTGGGACATTAGTGGCTACCGCTGTTACCTCCCAAGGCAGCGCTCCGTCCTTTGAACACGTCTGTGGAACAACTCGAAGTGCGAGGTTGAAAAAAATGCACGGTGTGGTGCAAGCAATTCATTTCGAAGATTACCCACAACTAGCGAGCAATCTTCAAAAATGCACCCATGTACTCGTAACCATCCCACCTGTAAAGCCGCCGACCGATTTAGATGAAAAAAATAATGTTGATGGCATAATAATCGGGGGGAGGCGTAGGAGATGGAAATACTTTTGCGATCCTGTTCTGAATCATCCCAAGTTCTCCCTGAACGAATTACTGCCTTCCAACGCTTGGATAGGATACATTTCCTCCACCTCAGTTTATGGAAATCATGACGGCGAGTGGGTTACGGAAGAATCGGAAGTGAAGTGTGAACCCGGTACCAAAGGAAAGTTATATTTCAAAGCAGAGAATGAATGGAGGGATGCAGCACGTGAATTTGGATGGAGACTTCATATCTTCAGGGCATCGGGTATGTACGGTAACACGCGCTCGGCACTGCACACGCTTCGAAATGGCAACTTTGATGAATCTGAGCAACAATCCGGATCCAAGGAAGTTTCATTCACATCTCGTATTCATGAAGAAGATGCAACCCGAGCTATAATAGCTGCCATGCAATACGATCAACCCTTAGCTGGGGATTCGTGCCTGTGGAATCTTGCCGATGATTGTCCAGCACCTCGGGCTGAAGTGATGATGTTTGGCAAAGACCTCCTAGAGGAAGCCAACTTACTTCCTCGTGCATCGTTGGAGAGCAAGTCGACTGTCGCCAAGCCGCATCAAATAGAATCAGAACGAGCTAGAAGGAGGTCCACTGATAAGAAACGCGTACTGAATCAAAGAATAAAAAAATTACTTCTACCTGATGGACAGTTACTGCATCCAACGTACCGAGAGGGGTTATCGTCAATTCTATGTTTTAATAGAAAGAAATGGTCTTCTTAATGTAAATATTTATTCTGCGCTTTAGCTCTCTATGGAAATAGGTTACCATGCCATGGGCCAGTCGAAGCGCCATGTGTATCTTTCTCTTCTATCTTTTTCATCATTGAGTAGGTCGTAAGTACTTCGGGTAACGCGGTTACCTCAGGCGTGCGCGTTGTCTTGTGCAAGAGACTCTCTTCTTCGCCGGCTCGTTCCAACAGACCATTCTGACCCAACGTCTTGTCTGCGGCGACTCGCAAGACGTCTCGGAACGTCTCCTTCTGTTCCTTAGCCGAGCGTTTATCACTCAGCTTCCCCTCGAGCGTGATGATTTCATCGCGGCTCATTCCAATTTCAGAAAGAATACGGCGAGGGTAATCGGTAGGGTGGGGCAAGATGCCACCTCCTTGGAGAGGCTTATCCACGAATTTGGTTTGTTCAAACAACGATGAGTTGGATGGATCCCGAGGCTGTTGTAATCCCGGACCTTGACCACCGGGAAGAAAATATTGACCCAGTACCAGACGACCGTAAATGTCTCTTACAACATTTATTAAGTCCCACTCAATCCTTATGCGTGTGGTAATTCATACACACCGAGGTTGGGAAGCAGAAGACGGATGTGAGTGCGACGATTGTACCTGGCAGTTCGACGGATGATGAACGGAATTGTGTGAATAACTTACCCCACCATCCATTTCGGCTCTGTTATAATTGCCTTGACAACGACTGAAAACAAGCGATATCCCAATAATTCCGTGTAACGATCTACCCAAGCTACAGTTTCCAGTACACGGTGGATGATCCTTGCGCATCGACGGCACGAGTAAGCGTCTGGGTACTCAAGACATTGGATCAGTGTAAGGACAAGATATCCTGCGATTTGTTCGTTCTCCAACAACAAGAAGTGGCACAACTTATCAATTCGAAGTAATCGTCTTGCATCTGAGTGTAGTTGTACTAGTGTACGAGTTGATCCATCAGCATTGGTTCCAGAGACTAATGAAGGGTCACTTCTCTTGTCAGATTCGTCTTTTGCCTTGTTTGCCAAGACTAGTGCCCAGACTCCTTTCAGCGCAAGCACGGACTGAACCATATCCGAGAATGTCCGTGTTAGCTCGAAGCGGGATTTTTCACTCATCGCGTCTGCGGTCTCGACGTTGAGATCACCAACGAAAAGGCCACCTCGTGCATAGTATCTAGCCAGCCATGAATCAGTTCCGTTACTGACATATTGGTTCACGGCATCTGCGCAATTGCTCGAAAATAGGGGCTTGGTTGCTTCGGCTGGGAGGCCAGTTCCAAGGATTGGACCCCAACTGCATTGAAATCGAAATTGAAGATGCTCGAACACTGGGCCTAGTATTGACGTCATATGCGACTGGTAAAGGGATGATGGACAACTGAGCATCATGATCTCAATGAATTGTTTCAAATATTGGGTGAGATGGCGATGCTCCATGTACTTGAGATGGTCAAGATTTGCGACTATCGACACTAGACGAGGATAGGAAGATGCCATTTCTGGAGCATACAGAACACGCTGAGCGCATAACAGGCCCAACAATTGGAAACAGTTGTTTCGCAATTCGTTGAACCAACCACTCCATCTTGGAACCAGGTTCATATCTCGTCTATCCGTCCCAGCAACGATGCTACCAGCTGTTCCGCCTTTACCAAATACTCCACCTACGCCAACCTCTTGCTTCGTTGCAAGATAAGCTTCGTCGTCGGATATGGCAAGGGCGTATCGTTGGATACTGTTGCGGAGAAGAGTTACCTGGAACTCAGGGTGCCAAACTCGAAGGACGACATCTAAGACTTGCAGAACTGTGGGTAGTAGTTTCGGCCAGAGAGGTATAAAAGGATCGTTCATTGCAAGGTCGCTGAGACTTATAGGACCTTCGTCTGGAAAATTTAGCGCCGTTGAAGTATCGATGATTGGACTCAAATTTTGCACAGGTATGCCACCATTTGGTCGTTGTTTCGCTGCTTCTTGGCAGCGTTTGCCGACTGATAGGAGCTGGTTAAGACTTGAATACAAACTAGAAAAATTGTTGGTCGCATTGTTGACAAAATCAGGATCAGTTACACAGCTGGGGTTCGTGGCAACTTGAGAGATTCCCATCAACGAAAGCAGACCATCAGTAGTCCGTATTGACTCAACAACCGTTGGACTGTCAAGTGTTCGAATAGAGTTTGCAAGGACATCGGCAACAAAGTTCGACCGATCGACTGGATTTTCGACGCCTGAAGCAACACATGATAGAAATTCGTAGAGATGCATTTCGTTGGTTGGCGAAAGCCCCCCAGATGAAAGGAGCGACCGTGCTCGATCACTGAGCTGTGACAACCAGGGCACCAATAAATTTGGAACGACCTTTGATACGGCGACAAGCGAAACGCCCGATTTCTTTCTTAACCCTACAGCATCCTCACTAAGTATCTCCCTGGGTGGATTGTCTGTTGCACTCAGATACATTAGGAGGCTGTCAACACCAGCGGGCAGTGTCGAAGGCTCGTATTTCCAGTAATACTTCAGAGCTTCGAGTAAAGTTGTTCTGCGGAATTTTAGCCAGAGATCGCTTGGGCACCAAGAAACGATTGTGTTGGCCAATTCAGATAGCTGTGGACGAATGATTGCGCGTATTTTATTTCGCCTCTCGTCATAATTGCCATTATCGAGGGACCAGGATGGAAGACCATGAAGAATGTTATCTAATGCTTGGGTAGCTCCTTCAATTTGCATACAAGCCGTGCTTTTTGCTGTCAACTCATTGTTTTGTGGATTTAGTTGATCTCGTGGTTCCCCGTTGCAGTGGGCATTTAGAACAGTACGCAATCTCGAACTCATTGTTGTCACGGCGATTTCCGGTGCAGCATTCGCAATGGATCGGAATAATTGGCTCGACTTTGAACGTAAGTTTCCGAACCATTCAATGTACTCATCTTCATCATCCCAACTTGCTTCAATGAGCGCCGAGTATGGATGTTCCTGCTCCCATATGTCTTCCCACCGGATTTTAACCATGTGATTCATGTACGCTGTGAGAACTCTCCCAAGATGAGGACTCAAAACCTTCGTTTTCACTATTGCGGGATCGCGAAGGAGGCCAACCCAAGTATTGATTTGCTCCCCACAAATGACACCGGATGGATGAGACATCATTTCGGAGAGTAGAAGAAAGTATGCGGATGCTGCTTCAAACTTATCACCCTTCCCTGATGAGATATCTTTATCTGACGTGATATTTGCGAGATGGGAGGAAATCAATGTCGATCCCATCTTTGATAGGCTGCGGTGAAATTCCAATTGTTCAACCAACATATCCACGCTATTTGGATCGACTCCTCGTGCGTTCGCTCTCTGGGCGGCGGCCTTATTGGCCTCACCAAGAGCACATGGTAGAGATGACACGAGCCGAAGCCACTGGTTCTGATCCAATTTTCTCATCGACAGCTGCTGGAGGCACGCAATTGATAAGATTTGGATCTTTTCGACGTTTTCTTGCAAAAGGTGCGAAAAGGCGGCCACGAAGTCTATTCCATCTTCCACTTTTAGCATCCAATCAAGGGGCATGGACTGGCAAAATTTTTCTAGCGTCCCAAGAACATCGGCTACCATCAATCCAGCGGCGTCACGTCTGTCGATTTGCTGCTGATATAGCATTTTCTCATCATTGGTCATTTGCGTCGCTGATCTTCCATTGGTTGCAAGGTACTGATGCATGGCGTGAAGGGTACTTTTGGCACTATTAACATCCCCGTATTGCTTCGAAAGTAGCGCAAAGAGAGGGGACAATATCTGTTTTGACATTTCATTGAACCCTAGAAGAATATCATTCCGTCTAGTGGTTGAAATCTAAGGAGGCGATGAAGTGAAAATATCGCTTGTTCACAACGGCAACAAATATCAAATTTCTCGACCAAGCCTTACCCTGGTATTGTAATCGCTATCGGTGCAATCTTCAGTAATTAGCTTCAAACATTCCAAACAAATCTTCACGCCGACGGTATTGGCACCCGCGTCTGCATCAGCATTGCACCACAACCCTCCTTTTTCCACGGGCAAAAATAGATCCGAAACAAATGTCTGCCATCGTTGCGGAAATTCCCTCAACGCCAAATCAGCAAGCAGCGCTGCTATCTTAACTGCTAAAATTCGAGTCAATTCTTTTACTTGTGACGGTGAAATATTGGAGGAGGGTATAGCCAACTGTCTTGCAGCGCGAACAATCGAAGCGCGGAGCTGAGCACGATCTGTTTCATTCAAACCATTGTAACCCATCTTCAAAAACTCTTGAATCACGCTCAAAGCATACAATTTTCCAGCAACAGTGACATCTATTGACACATTTCCAGCACCAGCAATCTGGAGGACACTGCATTCAATCATTTCTACACATACTGCTATCCTTCCATTAAATGTTTTGAATTGTTCAAGGTTAGTGAAGGCATCTGCTCGTTGCTGAGAAGTGATATCCCCGAGGCCAGATGCACCTGAGGAGATGGCGATGGCCCCAAGGAGCGATTGGCGCTGAGCTTCATTCATTTTTCCAATCCAACTCCACCTATCCTCTCCTTCATTTGGCCCGAACTACTACGTCGCTGGACGGCAGTCGCGTTGTGCGCAAAGCGGCGGCAGCTCGCTAGAGAGGCTCTCTCGCACACGACACACGACGTGCGATCATTATTTTAGCGATGACGTGGTATCAGTATGGCGAGCGATAAAAATGTTCAGTTCAAAGTGGTAATCTTCATCAACTACTAAAGGACCCATGAATGTTCAATGAATGCTACGAACTCGCGAATTGCAACAGAAGTTCATGGTCGTGAATTGGAAACCATTTTAGTCCTTTCTACATAGACTACGGTCTTAGGTCTGCAAGTGCTGACTGGCTGTTGGGTGTGAAGTGTGCCGTGATCCGTGATCCGTGATGTCGATCTGAATACTGTGTCTTAGGTGAATGCTAAGAGCTTTGGCGATTCCTAGCTATTCCGAGACATTCCGAGATCAAGGTTTAGGATTGTGTAATTTACTGTTGGTACAGTGAGACTGTCTGAAGAAACTTCTTGTTCCCCAAAATGAGTCACCTGCATGGATAATCGCTATTGATACTCTTCTTTCATCCGTTTTGCAATAGTCTGCAATTGAATGTTCGATGTCCCTTCATAAATGCTTCCAACCTTACAGTCTCTGTAGAATTTCTCGGCAAGCAAATTCTGCGTGAAGCCCACACCTCCCATCCATTCTATCGACTTGCTCGCGGCTTTCTCGGCTACCTGGCTTGCAAAGAGCTTAACCATACTTGCCTCCTTCACGAATTCCAATCCATTCTCTTTCATACGACATGTATTGTACGTCATGACTTCTGCCGCATGAATTTCAGTTGCTATTTGGGCGTACTGATGCTCCATTCCCTGTGAGCACGAAAGAAATACGTGGGTAATGAGTAATACTCGTGGCGTTTCCAATAACGCTGTAAAATGAACGGCGACAAACCTGAAAGTCGGCTAACTTTGTGCCGAACTGAGTCCTTTCATTCAAATATGGCATGGCAATGTCAAAACAACCCTTGGCAATCTTTGGACAAATAATATATATGCAACGATTGCAGCTGAGTCATGCGCCGACGTCAAATCTAGATTTTTTCGATCCAGCGTTAAACTCACCCCGATTTGCTGAGAAGCTATTCCTATCCTGCCTTCGTTCAGAATGTTGATGCAGTATTTGTAACCCATTCCAACCTCGCCTAGCACGTCGTCGGCACCAACTTTCACGTGGTCAAAAACCACTGGACAAGTACTTGATGCACGAAGGCCCAATTTCTTCTCCGGTATGCCGACATGAACACCCTCGGCATTCGCATCCACCATGAACGCAGTAATACCCTTATGCTTCAGTGCTGGATTGGCATTGGCGAATACTAAAAAGACTCCCGCCTCTTTCGAATTCGATATCCACAACTTTTCCCCATTCAATGTGAAATACGAACCGTCCGCGGATGGCGTGGCGGTACTTTTCATTGCAAATGCATCAGTACCCGAACCTGCCTCGGATAATGCAAACGACGATACACAGTTGGATGCCAGTCGAGGGAGCCATTTTGCTTTCAGTGTCTCGGATCCCCAAAACCGAACGGCATTATTTGTAAGTGTATTGTGAATATCTACAAGTATGGAGACCGATGGATCGACGCGAGAGAGTTCCTCAACGACAAGACAGGCGGATGTAAAGTTCATTCCAGAACCACCATATTCCTCTGGTATTTCCTGTTTGTGCAGATAGTAAGATTCGGGTACATGGAGAAAAACACGATGGAGATGCTTACTGGATTACATTCTCCTGGTCCGATTCAAAAAAAGTAATGAAACAACATCACAATCGCAACGTACCATCCCCATAAATCCATGATCAAATAAACTCTTAACTATCTCTGGGCGTGTCTTACATTCGTCATCCATATCTCGAACGATCGGTTTTAATTCTTCGTTCGCCCAAATTCGCGCAGCGTCTCGGGCCATCTGCTCGTCTTCGGTGAATTGGGTCACCGGCGGCCTGCGTTCATGATGATGAGAAGATGCAGTAAACGGTATGTTGCTGACAGATTGATCGTCGACGATGGATGCAGAGAAAGTACGGTATCTGTGCAACAGCGCTCCACGAGAGAATAACCTAGGAATGCGGTAGAGCTCTTTTACGTTCATGATTGAACATGGAGTTTGAATTGGGGAACGCCAAATGAAAATAATATTGCCAAGCTGAGGAGGTCAATCAAGGAACAGAACACAGAACGGTTGAAGTCGAAGAGAACGTTTCGAGCAGCGAGCGAGCGAGCGTCAACAGAATTTTTTCACCTTCCCGCCAGAAGGAAATGGCGGGTTCTGCCACGTCAAAGGGAGAAGTTGTTGTGACGAAAAACAAAGCCTGTCTGAAATCGACGGTCTGGCCTAGTTTCACTTCGGAAATATTAAATAATGTTATTCAAATAATAATATTATTCATACCAATTAATTTCTAAAGGAAATTCATATTCACTATCAGATTCCACTGCACGGTATTTTTTATTTTGTGTCATCCTCTTTCCAGAAACGCTTTCTTGGCAGATAGACCATCCACCACCGTAGGAACCGCAAACTGAAGATTATTTCGTCGACGACGACGACGACACCATGAACCCAGGCGGAAGCCGCTTGTCTAATATACTACACAATCAAGCAGCATTTGATCCACCACAGCATACAATTCGAAGAAAGTCAACACGCCGCCCGCAATAATCGTCGCCAAAGCATGAAATTCTACACGGCCACAGCCCTCCTCGCGGGATCGTTAGCATCGTCCGTTGTCGTTGCACCTGCCCACGCCTTCCTCCCCTCCACTCACCGACACGATCCTCAACAACGAAGCACCCACTACAGCACCATCCTTTCGAGACGAAAGCACCGCCATGCCTTCTTCTCCAAACCGACATCCAAGACACGGATGCCGTCCACCATCTCCGATCCCTCCACGTCCGGAAAATCCGTCGGCTCGTCCCCCGGCTTCACGAACGACGTCGCCTCGACCGCGGCATGGAACCGCAACGACCTCGTCAACGGCTCCGCCGAATCGGCATCCAAATCGGCCGCGCAAACTTACATGAACACCTTCCGGGGCGAGACGGCCGCGCACATCATCTACTCCAAGCTCCTGGAACACAGCGTCGAGGTGGTGAACGGATACTCCGGCGGGGCCATCCTACCCCTATTGGATCAATTCCACCAGAATCATCCCCGACACGGCGACAAGAAGAAAATTCGATGGATCACCAACTCCAACGAGAGCAGCGCGGGACACGTCGCAGAGGGAATCGCCAAGAGCTCCGTCGAGGCCAAGGACGGAAAGCTCGCGGCCGGAATCGTCGTGGCCACCTCCGGGCCGGGGGCCACCAATCTCGTCACGCCGATCACCGACGCCATGTGCGACGGAGTGCCCCTTATCGTCCTGTGCGGACAGGCCGCTACCACCGCCCCGAAGGATGCGTTCCAGAGCTGCCCGGCGGTCGATATCATGAAACCGGTGACCAAATGGAGCTATCAGATTAAGAGCGCCGCCGAGGTGCCATTCGCCATGGATTATGCCTTTTACGTCGCGCGAAACGGACGGCCCGGACCCGTGTTCATCGACCTTCCCAAGGATTTGCAAATTCAGCAGTTGACGGATAAATTGATCGACAAGTTCTTGGACGAATTGGGGAGTTATACCGACGATGCGGAGTTCAACAGACGCCACGACAACCAATTCGTTCGATTGATTCCAGACACCACGGCAATCCATTTGGGACCGGCCGATTCGGGGTTGAGCTTCCATGTGAACAAGGATGGGGAACTTGAGCCCGTGGAGTCGGGTCATGATGTATTCCATTTAGATCATCATAACACGGATACCATCTACGGTGGGGTGGCGTATGACAAGATTTACGAGCTATCGGATGGACGCAAGACTGGGAAATTGGGAGAAAATGGTGGACTCATGAAGGAAATGGTCGATCTTATCAAGAATGCGAAACGCCCTTTCATCATTGCCGGACAGGGAGCCAACGATGCGTCGGCGGAGTTGATGGAACTTGCCGAGACTCTTCAGATTCCCGTTGCCACCACGTTGCATGCCTTGGGAACGTTTGACGAGCGACATCCCCTCGCAACGAACATGTTGGGAATGCACGGTCACGCAACCCCGAATTACCTCATCCAAGACTGCGATCTCTTGATCTGCATTGGGTCGCGGTTCGACGATCGTATTACTGGCCGACCGAGCGACTTCATCCCGGCAGCTCGGCAGGCATCCAAGGAAGGTCGAGGAGGTGTCATACACGTCGACGTGCGTTTCTCGGAGAATGCCAAACAGGTACGGCCTGATTACTTTGTTCACACGACGGGTAAAAAGTTCCTCCAGGCCGTCAACTCGGCAATACGGGCGGAACCACCAAAAGATACGAAAAGGACGAAGGACTGGATAAGAAAGAAGCATGACTTGGAGAAGGAATATCCCATAAAAATCACGAGGTATATCCCCCAGAAGTATACGATTCAAGACGAAGACGGAAGCATGAAAGAAATCATTCGAACGAAAATGTGCTGCCAGGGAGTGATTGCCGAAATGAATAGACAGCTTTTGGAGTCGGGAAAAATTGATGAAGCAATATTTACTACCGGTGTTGGGATTCATCAAATGGCGGCTGCACAGTTAATTACGTGGACACAACCGAGACAAATGCTATCGTCGGGATCTTTGGGAACAATGGGCGTCTCCTTGGGGTATTGCATTGGTGCAAAGCTTGCCAACCCAACCAAAATCTGCATCTCCATTGATGGTGACGGAAGCTTCAACATGACGTTCACGGAACTGAAAACCGTCGGCGAGGAGAAGATCCCAGTCAAACTCATGATTTTGGACAATGAATCGCAAATGATGGTCGAGTACTGGCAACGTCTGTTCCATGACGAACGATACATTGCTGTACGCAACCAAAGTCCGAAGTATACCACCTTGGCATCGGCATTCGGGATTAAGAGTATTTATTGTGACAATGAGGAGGAGTTGCCGGAGAAGATGCGCCAATTTTTATATGACTATGACGACGAGCCTGTGTTGTTTCACGTGAGGATTGAGCGTACACCGTGCCTTCCCATGGTTGCGCCAGGTCAACCTTTGGATAACATGATTTTGGTTGACGAAGACTTCGAAGTCGATTTATCTGCTGCACCAAGCTAAAAGTAGCAGGGAGTGGGGGGCACTACCTACTGATTGTGCAACAACCTCTAGGTGACTGTGACTGGACATGAAGACTGATCTCTTTGATCTTTGTCAGGCCTTTACTGACCTGTATCCTAAGATAATTGAGTATTACAATGCCATGGTTTGATGAAAGATTTCATTTTGCATCAGTTATCAGTGCAAGTACAAGCATGTTCAAGATTTTTTGTTGTAGGCATCTTGCTGCTGCCCCTTGAAATTAATCCTTCCTTTTTGCTCCAACTCCATGTCCACAGCCAATGTGCCTTTTTGAGGTGACATGGCATTCTTGGATTGGTGCTGTTTGGTGACTGGGGGGGGGGCACTGGTGAACTGTGAACTGGTCCATTTTTCAAATATCTCCAATTCATACCAAATTTAAGGTGGTGGTAGGTGCAAAAAAGTAAGATTCTGCAGAAGTCCCTGGTTTGTTTCTACAGGGCAATCACACAACACAAAATTTCATGAAGGAATAGTACAAAGCATTATAGGATCATAACTCATGTTCTATATGTGATAGTTTCATCAAATAAGGTTAATATCTTCATGGTCAACTGAAATCTGAAAACTACTTACTATGCTTTATCTGTATTAGTTGACTTGTGACTCAATGTATGTAGAAATTGGTATGTATCTACAGCACAAGACTAGTGACTTGCCAACCAACCTACCTTTGTCAATGCAGAACACAGAACTTGTTGATTATTACTTTGATTCCTTTTGAATTCTAGGTTATGCTTGACAATGATGTTAGTCTCAACTTCAAACACTTTTATGTTGAAAAATTTATCTCTTCACTGACAACTGTTGTTAAAAAGTTTGCAGTGCCATGCCAGTATTGCATCACCTCTTCAAATTTGGCAAACCTCTTGATAGCATTTATCCTTCAACATCCCTCCCCTCTAATCATCATTTTGGCATGATTGTCTGCTCCTTATTTCTCATTTTCCTCTACTCTCTTGCTTGGCTAATTGGCATACCATGGTTCTGTATGTCTTTCTCTGTATCAGATTCAAATCTCTCTGTTTCCATCCTCACTCTCCTTCTTTCTCTTATCATATCCACTAGCCACCATCCTCCTACAAATTGGTATTGTGATCACAATAGAATAATCTCCTACAATAAATAATTATTTCCATCTAAATATTTATCTTGTGATTGCAATGTAATTATTTCCTATGATTAATATTTATCTGTAATGTCCCTTCACTTATATCATCACTCTCTTTGCTGCTGCCTGACTACGTTTTGTTGTTGATGTCATCACCATCATCATTTGTGTTGTTGTCTTGATTGTCACTATTGTCTCACCGTTTGATTTACATAATTCATTCAGCTTTGCGCAATGTGTATCATTGGCCTTTTTGAATATTTTGTGTCATTAATCTCTTCATCAAGTTTGCAGATGCATTTGGAGTTACTGCGCTTGTCATCAGAAGCGATGAGAGACTTTCTCTTCCCAAGTAAGGTATTCAATTTCATCCTAGTTTCCTCCAAGCCATTGTCTGTTTCTCTCATGTGACCAATTGTTTTTGCAACATTGTTGTTTGCACTGTAGGAAGGTGCACCGACAGCATTTGCTGAGCACTTGCAGTTGCTGGTGTGTTCACTCCCCTGATTTAGTCAAGTAACTGTGTACTCACAGCATTAGCTGCCTTGTTCATCTGATTCATTGTCTGAAGGAGAGATATCATGTTATTCCTTTTGAGCTGATGCAGTCCTCCTTCTTTTCTTTTCACTAATACTCCCTGCTTCATTGCAATTATCATCTTTGCCATCAACACCAGAGCTACGAAACAAAATGTTGTTGTCAAGAGCTGCATTTGTAGGTATGGTAGCCTTTTTGTAATCAATGGAAACCCAAACTCCTTGTCCCACATGTATATCACCAATAAGTACATCCTTGATGACTGTTTAGAATAAATACAAAAAGAACTGGATCATGGTTGTCCACCATAGAAAAATCCTAGGGAGCACCAGAACCTCCACCAGTACCTTTCATCCAGTTGTGCACACTGTTAAAAATTTGAACAACCTCATTTTCCATCCATGGCGAGGCAATTCAATTTTTGTTATTTGGGTTAAAAACCCCAAACTCTTCATATGCCAATGTTCCCTTCTTGCTGTTGTTGACCTTCATTTTTGTGCTCTCATGCAACTACACTGCTGGAAGTTTTACAACCTTTTCACTGTTGACAAAATCATTATAGTCCATTTAAACCAGCCACCTTTCTAGATGATGCAATATCCACAGCTGCTTGAAGTCCTCCCCGCATTTTATCAAGCATGTCTGGAAGCATATCATGAAGAACTTCACTCTTAAAAATCAATCTCATGACCCTTATCTTGTCATTGACAGTTGTTTTCTTATTCTCTGGCGAGGGGCCATATGCATTGTATAATAAAGGGTGAAGAGTACTTTGGCGCGATATACAAATAGGTCATTGCGTTTATTATGTTATCTATTTCAAGACAAGTTTGTCGTAGATTAATAGAATTGAAAATCATTGTTTGAAAGTGATTTCAGGTTGTTGCATTTATTATGTTATCTGTTTCGGGACGAGTTTCAAACAAGGGTTGATTTCCATTAAATGGGATTGCAGACATGGGATTAAATTGCAAAGCAAATCCTTGAGTGGGATAGCGTGACATCTCATGGGAATCGAGTCAAATGGATTGCAAAAAATTAAGGGAGTTCCAGTTGGAAGGTGAAAACGACTCAAGGAAAGTATAAAAATAAGCTAGTCTTCTCACCAAAAGCAGGAAAACAGTGGGTTTGTCTGTAGTAGTTTATATCGAGTCCAAGACATGATCAGATTGCAATCAATTCCAAAAATATCAATATCCTCACATCAAACATTCTCAAACATTGCATCTCCTAATGAGTTTGCATGCATGGAAATGTGCGAGATGTTTGTGTAGCTAGGTAGGGTTTGGGGCCAGACCATATGGCCCCAACCACCCATCTCT
>JALLBB010000561.1:0-14067 GCA_036939735.1 Discostella stelligera
TTATTGGTGAAGACATACTGTACGTTTGGTATGTACTGACAACTCTACAATTGGGGGCAGATTTATCTCAGGAATAGCTTGGCCGATTTCCCTGATTTTTGCCCAGTCCTGTACCATATTTGCCGGCCTATGCGGCACCACTGAATAAGCCCTGAAGTACAATACGTAGCACTTTTTGCAAACATCGTGCTCAAAAAATAAATACATTGAACAATTTGTCTAATTACAAGCTTTCCAGTGATCGAAGGCTCATCAAAATCAAAGAATATTTTTTGTTACTAGATATCTTGCGATTTCCATTTTGGCACGCTGATTTCCCACGCAGAATTTGGTATGTGTAATCTTAGTCTCCACCTCAGTACCAGCAAAAAAAATCTCAGAACATTGGTGCAGCATAGGCAGGCAAATATATGGTAGCTTAGGCTCATTCTGACACTAGTACTTTAGAGGTCAATATTTTGGTTGATATTTTGGTCAATATTTCACTAAAAAGTGGCGGGAAGAAATATCAACCAAATATTGACCAAAACCACCCTCCACATCTACACTTTTTTAGGGAGTTTTAGCCAATATTTAGTCAATATTCCAGGTTGATATTTAGGTCAATATTCCGACAGAACGCATGACTCCTCAAATTTTTTTTTTTTTTTTTATCTCCAGTGACCACTCTTCTGTTTCTCATCTTTGACTTCCCCCGCTCCCACCTCCTCTGCCGCTGTCTCCTCCTCTGCCGCCGCCTTTTCTGCCTCTACACTTGGAATTTTGCTTCTGACGCATGTCAATATTTTTGTCAATTTTCCGGGTGAACGCCAGGAATAACTCCAAAAATATATCAACCAAAATATTGACCTCAAAAGTAGCATCAGAACGGGCTTCAATTGGGGTGGAGTTAAATGGGTGTGTCATGTTTTGCCATGCAGTTTTTCCCTCTTAAGTATTGTAGTTTAAATTTTTTTGTCTTGTTGAGTAATTTTGGAGAAAATTTTGAATTCGGATTTCATGTTAAGTAATGACCAAATCTCGTATCTCAGCCAATATCTAGAATTGGGGGTGATGCTCCAAGTGGGAGATACTCTATCTTTATCAGGGGAGCAACTTTGATATGGGAAGTTCTACTCAATTCCGGGTTCCCAGAGAGATAGTTGCTAGTACATGCCAAGTGTACAGTCTGGTGACGCAATCGTTTATCCCTCAAAGTTGAGTCATTCATCCACTAAAAAGGACTCAACTGTAGGGGGGATTAATGATTGCGTCAACACAGGCGGAGAAGAAGCACTGCCTCATCTCACGTGACAGGTTGCGCTCTAGAAGTCAAACATATGGTAGGCAGGCGCCTCATGCTATTGTTCACTTGGATTGAACTAGTAGAATTTCCATGATGAACTCTAGAGAAAGAGAGGATTACAAAGTATTCCTCCGGCACTGCAGTGCATTCTTCCTTGTGCTCAACGATTCGAATGTATACAAAAGAATCGATTAGGAGGCAAAAATCGTCGAGGATGTTAACTACTACTGAGACACAATCTTATACAAGCATTACTGTCGTGAAAAGAACATGCACGGATACACCTTTGTGCTACATGCTTCCGCACATAGCTAGACTCCACACTCCATAATAAAACTTAATCATAACATCCTTCAGGGGGGCAGTCAGGCCCACAAGGACTATCATCCATCAACATTGGTGTTTGCCAATCATGAACACCGTTCGCATTCCGATACCTACCCATGCTGCAATTCCCTGGTTTAGCGTATCGACAGACTTGAATGCGACAAGTGTGTTGCACGACGTGTCCATTCGATTTTGTTACTGGATAGCTCTTTTCTGATTCAGCACAACCCACGTATTGGGTGGCGCGCCACAGAACATTCGTGAGGTGTCCGTTCTGGGCCCAAGGTTTCCCTACCTCACGCTCTACAAATCGAGTCACTATGTCGTCAGGTTCATACAATTGACCCCAGTAACCGCTACCAACGTTTCTTGCAAGGTTCTCTCCGTATATAGTATCATCATGATGTGGGTCGCCTCCTCTGCACCCTTCAAGGAGCTTATCGGCGTACACCGCGGAACTCTCCTTCAAGCCTTTGAACGAAGGATAATTAGTCTAGGCCACGGGATCACACTGGAATGCGCACGAATTAGGACTCACCTCTGCTCCATTTTAGAGGTACATATTGTTTTCCGTAATAAGCGTGCCACTTCATTCTCCTCTTGTTGTGGGCTACTAAATATGCTTTATCACGGTCCGTCATGGATGACTCTGTCCGTCCGACGTCTGGAATTTCGCGGGCGATGATGTTACATGTTGACGGCTCTGCGATGTAAGAAGATGAAGAGTGCAAATAATGGTTCTCTTACTCACCAACAATGTGTTCCTTTGAGCCTTGAAATCTGGCTCCTCTTACAGCATCTCGCCAATTTCCGTCTTCATTTTGGACCTCAAGACTGTAATACCCACTTCCCGTCGCGCAGCAGAGTCCATCACGAAAGGAATCTTTAGCCAAGAGAAAAGAAAGACATGGTGTCAGCAGTATTCACTAACGATCTGAACGAGACTCGAAAAGCGAGAGACACACCTTTAATGATGAACTGATACATCCCGATAGGAGCACAAATAGTGCCCGAGTATGTTGTCGATGACTCATAATTCCCGCCGTCATCGGGACCTAAGTAATCGGCTCGTGAGTCGCTCAGCTTGCGAAAAGACCAAGAAGTCTCATACCCTGCCTCGTCAGTCTTGATCACTGTGATTCATTTGTAGAGAATAGGCATGTGAGAGCATTATAATGTCAATGTCGATGATTGACTTGCGATACCTCACCAATTCTTACTCCGCGCTGATTGCTCGAGCAATTGTTTCTCGTTGAGGCTGATATCCCCGGCAAAAGGGGGTCACTGCCCAAACTGCGATTCAATGGGCGGCCGTTTGTTAGTACATCATGCGGCATATTTTGACGGTGATGCGTTTCGAGCTCATGCCGATGATTGCTCGCGTCGTCATAGACTAGTTCATTCGGATCCTCCAACACATGATTTGGCTCGGTAGATGATCGAAGACCGGCATTGACGCAAACGAGGTATAGACTGCTAAGAAGGACTGCCAGCTTCATTCTCTAGGTCGCGAACATGAATTTGTTGAGCTGAGAAATGAATTGAGAGATTGTGTCCATTTTCTTATGTTGGAGCGGAGTTCGGAGTTGTTGTTGGATTGTTGATGTCAAAAAAAACGAGCGTGTTTTTTAGCGGGAACGGTTTTTTTTCCTTTGCTTCCTTCAACAAAGGAACCGGTACAATCCCCCTTGATTTTTTCCCTTTTTTCCCCTTTGTGACTGTACTAATTCCTCTAATTGAACTTCCACCACAGAAGAACTCCTCTGCGCGGAGTAGTACTTCGCCTCACAAAATAGTTCACTCGTCGTCCCACACACAAGCATGCAGGTAAACAAGAAGTGCAATGATGCACTCTCTATTGATGCCATGTGGTGTAACTTGGGGAAAATCACCGAATACTGCATCAATACATCATTCTTTTGCCGCAGTGAGCTGCGCTGACCACTTATGTGCCATCTCTTCTCTTGTTCGTGATAATTCCCAGCACTGCAGTTTCCAGATGCCTCGGTCTTCTTCACAATAATATCATCAATCCGGCACTCGCATTTTCTCCTTCGCTACCCAACTCCTTCTTCTGCTAATGCACCTTCCAAAAATCATCCCAGTTAGATGTTATCAATCTATTCAGATATCTAAGCACGGATACAGGAGACTGCTTCACTATTTGAGAATTCTTGGACGTGATTTCCCCCTCCCATGTCCTTGGTTCGCAGCTTCACACAAATGCCAACCAATTTCATTGCGTGCTCCATGATCTAGAGACAATACTGATGATGACGCTGACGCTGACTGCGACATATCAATTACTGATGAAGAAATATTCTCCCCCAGCGCCTGCTGGGCGGCCATCATGAACTTCGATCCATCGTCACTCTTCGATATTGCCCGAAATGTCCAAACAATATTATCCACATCATTCGTAGTTGTTTGCTGAGAAGATATTTCCGACACCCAGGAGTATGGCACAGCTGACGCCAAATAGCGCTCAACCTCGCTTTCGTTGTCAATGTCGAAATCGACATTTCCCATACTATCTTCAACTCCTACAGTACTCATATTCCTTCGCAAATCCTCATCCCTTAGATTAAATGATGATTGACCAATGACTGCATCACTGTACTCCAAAAGACGACGCGTTTGGTCCTCTATCCGTTCATCTGTCATTGACACTGTGAGAAACCCCTGACTCTTGGCCAACTTTAACAATGGTGCAAAGTCGGCATCTTTCGAATATAGAATAAAAACACCTCGGCATTCATAATTGCTTGAAATATTGTACTGACAACGCTCTTTGATGTCACTCTTACCAGCATCACCACCATTGTACACATCATCATCATCATCATCATCATCATCATCGACTGCCTCGGTGTTCACGTGGATTGCGTTATCATTGAGAGTGTCGCCAACTGGATCACAACGGACTGAAGCGCGACGTTGAATGTTCCTCGTCGTTTTCATCCACCGTTTTGCCGATTCTATCAGCGCTTCATCCGCCGCATTTTCCCCGTTCATCACACTCGTGACCTTGACGCAGCGTATCTCTCGAAGCATCTGAAAGAGATCGTTCCTATCCACCAGCTTCACTACATTTCTGCTCCCTTGGTTGACGACGCGGTCTATTTTGAGACGACGTGGTATGCCTACATTGGCCGCCCGATATTTGCGATCGCGTTCTTCCTCCTTGGATTTCTTCTTCTTCTCCCCCTTCCCGTGGCCCCTCGCCTCCCCGCGACGACGCATGCGCTTGACGTGTTCACCATCATGCAATTTCATGTGTTCTTTCAGCTTGTTCCACAGCGCCGCGTCCGCATCCAAACTCTCGTTGGTGTTGTTGTTGTTATTGTCGTGCATCCTCCTCGCTGCTCTCTCCTTGGAAATGTCCTTCTTGCTCAAAGATACTTTAAACCCGCATACTCCACATCGCAAGATACCCTCGTCGTCGAATCCAGTCTGTGCAACGTTTCCATCCCACGGTTTGTGCGGTGGACGATGATTGCAGTAGGGCAGCGATGATGATGACGACGACGACGACGATGATTTTGTCGTGGCACCACTAGGCCGAAAGGTCTGCGTACAGAGATTTCCGAATGCCTCGATCGCGAAATACTTGGTTTGCATCCTCTCGGCGCCGCAACCGCAACTACGACTGCGGTTGTCGCCGCCACTACTGTCGGACGAACGGCAACTACTACCACTGCCACGCCCCCACCCCCCCCTGCTTCCGCCATCATCATCGACGCCGCCCGCAACGATCCTCCGTCGAAACTCCCAAATCGGACGCAAGAATTCGCGCACGTCCTCCCGACGCAGCGGACGGCCTGCCTTCGGACCGACGACGACGTTGTCGAGATCGATGAAACATGCGATGAACAACGGGGCAGTGGCGGTTTGACTAATAATTAATCTCGACTCGTCGTCGTCGTCGTCGTTCGTCGGTTGGTTGCAATGGTGGATGCGAGTTGCTGCTGCTGCGGCGATGGCGGGATCGTCGTCGTCGACAATCCTCATTTCTTCCACTTCTTGCGCTCGCTCGGGCTCCGACAACTGCGAAGACGACGTTGATATCCTCCGCGAAGAAGTCGAAAACGAGAAGGCGCAGCGGCGGCGGCGCCATCCATCGTGGACGCGACGAGCATGTCCGCTTCTTTCCCTCCAACAACTCCATGACCAAGTAGTAGTAGTAGTGGCACTAGTATTATTTGTGTTGTGGATGCGGCTCCTCGTGCGGCTTGGAATGATTCGAATGCCACCGTCGTCGTCGTCGTCGCTGCTGGGAAGAATACTGCCGCGTCTCGTCCCCCGTCGTAGTAGTAACCGCAACGACGGCGAAACGTCATCGTCGTCGTCATCATCATTGACAGTAGTATTGGCGATGGGATGATGAAAATAATTATGTCGCAGATGATGATGACGAGGGCATCGAGGAGGTTTTGCGGGCACTACTACTACTACTACGACGCGAACGACGCGGTTGGCGATGATCAGATGATGACATCTCGAGGAGATCATTGCAATAATAATTATTGTCGGGACCGTCGTGCATGATGTTGTGTTGCAGGCGGTCCATCCTTTTTTTGATATCTACATAAATTATGTAGATCCGGATCTACATGGAAATCAGTGGTTCTCTTTTCTCTTTTACTATCTACATCCACTTCTCCCTGAGTCTCTAGATAATTGAACTAACTGTATATTATGGTGAACTCTTCCACAAGGGTTTCATCTCTATATTGTTGAACAGAACATCATTGTCAGTTCTCAGCCCCCATCGATCATCATCATCCTTGCAGATCAGCGTGCACAGAAGATCGTCCCAAGGATAATATGACCTGCGGACCCTGTCGAAGCAAATTGTATACATTATCCAATACTATCAATTCGCGCCCCAACCGCTCCGGCCGCGACGACGATGACGGTCCTTCGTCGGGTACTACATCATATGCAATAATGGTAGTAGCGGCCAGCATAAACGGAAACAATCCCGACACTGGATCGATCTCCAGCGCTCGTTCGGGAGAATACCTCCAGAGCAGTTGCAGCAGTCCGAGAGTGGCTTCATCATCATCATTCGCATTCTTCTTCGTACTACTCCCCTTGGTGGCGGGTATAATGGCACCACTGCCAATACTACCACCGCCGCCATGCCACGAGCCCCCGTGCGCGATGGCATGCACGAGCGGCGACCTGCCGTCGTCGGGCAACACCGCGCTCGCCGCCGGGGGGTACCAACGCAATAGCGTTTGTACTATTTGCAATCTATTCCTTTCGAGCCGCGGATGGACGCCGTCGTATCGTAAACCCGTCGTCGACGCAGCACGACCGTCGAGATTGTTCGCGCAAGGCGGCGGCGATGACGATGACTCTGCTGCTGCTGCTGCTACTACATCTCCTCTGCACTCCAACGCTAAATGAAGTGGCAGTTTTCCATCTTCGTCCTTGGTTGCTGCGCAGACATGCCCGGGAAACCATCCTCTATCATAGTCGTCGTCGTCGTCGTCGTCAATCGTGAGATGGCGAGGTGGTAGCGACACGACCCACTCCAGCAGTGACACGGGACAATAACAGGCAATGGATGCACAACATCGGACCAAGGCAATTGTCGAGTTGTTGTCTTCCTCCTCCTCCATCGCTGACGACGAGGAAGGCGGGGTAGGAGTAGCGAAATGCAGCATTCGACGTGCAATATTCCAATACTCTCCAAGGGGTTGTGATGACGATGCATGATTGTCATGGATACGAACCGGTCGTTGAACTTCATTGCTGTTGCGCGCGATCCAATTGCGATGGAAGGACATGTATCCCATGATGGGGCTATTTCCCTGATTGTCTGGCAAGAGAACTGCGAATTTGGAGTAGTTTGAATTGGATGGCACCCACCGTTGCTCAACATAATACTCGATTTCGTCCAAATAACAATGCAGGACGGAAGGGGACGCTCCCGTGGAGCATGCCACTGTCGTTTGGTGATCGTGAGGAATCGATGGATTACAAATAATAAATTCAATGGAAAGGAGGGGAAGTAGTGTGTGTGTGTGTGTGTATATACTCACCGAGAAAGGGCGTCGATCCATCCTTGCATAATTGCGCCCAAATCGGCGTCGTTTTTCCCCCTCCTTTTGCATTCTTATTATTATGATGATGAATATCATCATGATAATGATATTTCCAGAGCAGTCGTCCCACTTGGAACAGTCCCTCAATAACCCGAAGCGGCGGTTGGACGTACGATGCTGCGTGCAACGGCGTATTTCCCCATTGATCCGCGTAGTACAGTTGAGAATGTGCGCGACGCAACGCATGGATTAAATTTTGTTTGCTCCTCCCGAGGATGGTCGTAGTACTACCCCCGTCGCCATCCACCACGGTAGTATTACTGCCGTTATTATTGTTGTTGTAATGATGTTCATTATTCCCATTGAAGAGGCAAAGTGAATCATTGAAATAATGTTCGGTGTCATCGTCATCGGTGTCATCATCATCGTGGTGGTGGTCGTCTTCGTCGCCGCTACTAGCATTGGTATAAAAGTAGTGGTCACGACGAGAGTCATCATTTTTTTCCAATGGTCGTTCCTTTCGACGATAACGACGGCGACGAAGACGAGAGGAGGAGGATGCCGCTTCTTGAATCTCCCGCGCCAACGACGCACATTGAGCAATGACTTCGTCCCAGCCAAAGGTGGACGCTAGGCGAAAGAGGTATTGATCGTCGTCGTCGTCGTACTGCTCGTACATAGTCTAATTATATATATAATAATCTCGACCTCGTAACAATTATTTAAATAATAATCTCGACCTCGCGCTGTCGGAATGTGGAAGAAGGGTCGTGACTGACGTATGTACTACTAGCGGCGTCTCGTCATGGTCCACCGGTAGTATTATTTTGGCAGCTGTTGTTTTTCTAGAGTTGTTCTCGCCCCAAAGGATCCTTCTGTTCGGTGTTCCCGCCAATAAAAACAGCTGCTTTCTTGCATTCTCTCTCTCTCTCTTCTGTCCTTCTCACTGTCGTCGTCGTTGTCGGTCCAGCCAGCATCATATCTTGCTACGTATCTTGTTTACCGGCCGCCGATAGATGCGACAGCCGACCGAGGATAGATTTTGATGATATCCGAAAGAACTCCGAGGTCCAAGGAGTGTAAATGCCGACTTATTCTAATACTACTACTACTACTACCATCCTATCTAATGGTCATCCAATCTCCCAAACCTCTCGTCCGACATCTCACCAGCCGTCTTGGATTACTGAACGACGACCAGCCTCCACTTCCTCCTGCTGCTGCTGCTCCACAGTATTGCGAGCAGGCCGACGACGACGACGACACGCCGCACCGACAACCACAGCAACAATCCGCCATGACGACGACTGCGTCATTGATCGCCAACAACACCTCCTCTTCCCAACTAACACGCGATTCTACAATTCATCATCAGCAACAACAACAACATCTCGACGACGAGAAGAAGAAGGATTCGCGCGCCGTCGAAGCGCTCAAACAACTCTTCTGCGGAGGCACGGCCGGATCGGTGGCCAAGACCGTCACCGCCCCACTGAGTCGACTCACCATACTATACCAAGTCCATCCCATGGTCACCACGCGAGAAGACCGACCCAAATTCAGCATGACCATCCGCGGAGGACTCTCCAAAATCGTCGAACGGGGCGGCGTCCTCAGCCTGTGGAAGGGAAACGGCACCAGCTGCCTGCATCGCTTCCCCTTCAGCGCCATTAATTTCTTCTGCTACGAGGGCATGCTGGATATATTGAATGGACCACAACGACTGTCCGACGACGAGGAGGATTGCAACAACTACAACCACAACATTCATTCCAAGAATGGAGACGCAGCCGCCGCGCCGCCATCCACCTTCTCCCGCCTCGTCGCCGGCGCCGTCGCCGGAACCGCCGCCTGCGCGGCCTGCTACCCCCTCGACCTGGTGCGCACCCGCCTCGCCACGCAGTTGGACGGACGGACGCCGGCGCACTACGCCGGCATATCCGACGCCTTTCGCAAGATCGCCGCGTCCGAGGGAGGAATACCGGGACTCTACTCCGGATTGGGTCCCACGCTCATGGTGGCGGTGCCCAATTTCAGCATCTCGTGGGCGGTCTACGGATCCCTGAAGGAGTACGCGCTGGAGGACGAGCTGTTCTACAACCTGCGCAGGGTGGACGCCGCGACGGGGGAGGAGACGCTCGGGTTCGCGCTGACGCTGTCGTGCGGCGCGGCCAGCGGCATATTCTCGACGCTGTTGACCTTTCCGTTCGATACCGTCCGACGGAGGATGCAGATTCAGGGACAGCACGTCCCGCGGCCGGAGGATCGATCGACGGGGATGCAGATGATGCGAGCGCTGTTGAAAAAGGATGGAATGAGGGGATTTTACAGGGGGCTGGCGCCGGAGGTGTTGAAGGTGGTGCCCATGGTGGGGACCATGTTTACGGTTTACGAGTGGTTGAAGGAGAAGATCATGTCGTCGCGATGACGATGTAATTAGAATAGTGGTGGTAGTAATCGTGATTAGTACGGTAATCATGTCATCTCTCTGGCAGTGACCACACCGCTGGGGCTTAAATTCCCAGCATGTTCCGTGCTCATCATTAACGAAGAGGAGGATGTTCCTTCTCCTGCCATCGCACCTCCTGCTGCAATCGTGGATGTCGGCGTCGTCGACCTCTTGTTTCTACTCCTACCTCGATCGCGGAATTCAATCGTTACTGGAGCTCCTCGTTCTTCGACGGTGGCGGCAGCAGGACTTGGGCCTGCCTCGTATAAAACGATTCCAACAACAATGCAGAGAAATGCAACGCAAAAGTAGGGAGTTAGTCGAAAGCCGGTATTCAGTACGTCGAAGAATGCAGCGAATAAGTCGCTAGTGAGGAGGAGGATGTTCAGTAGTGCCCTGGGCAAATGTCGTCGTGTATATAATGAGTGAGTGAGCGAGTGAGTGACAAAGTAGTAGTATCGATATTGTGGGCGCGCGCGGTTGATTCATTGTCGCATGTCGCCTCTGGATACTCACGCTTCGGAGATGAAGAGAAATTGCATCTCTCCGGCAACGCCAAGGGCTCTTGATACGACATGAGTTGTCAATAATGTCATCCTCCATGACAATTCGCAAGGCGAGGACGAGGAGGATTCTGATGCGAAACTCCCACCGACGTCGTCGTGATTACCAAACAGCGCATGAACATTGTCTCTCTCACAAATGGCTAATTGAAGGATTGATATCAATGCACCAAACATTCCCTTCATGGTTAGCATTTTCGAAACTCCTCCTCCGTAATTATCCAATATCTTCTCCGACAAAACATCGTCCAGGCCAAGCAATATTGCCCCAAGAATAGCGAATACATCGCCTTTTACGTGATCCAACGATGCCACAACATCTTTCAGTCCAGCATTTCCCTCCTTGGCATCATCGGTTTTAATATCCGAAATTGTATTCAGAACTATTCCCATAATGCAAATGACACATCCTACGACATGTGTCCATAGATATTTCCGTTTCATGAACAGTCGTGAAAATATCATTGCGCTCGGTATGGCCAATGCGTCCGAAACGTACACAAATGTAAATGAGGTGTATCGAAATGCCAAGAAAATGAAGTAAAAAGCCTGTGCCTCCACGAGGGCTACGGCAAAGTAATAATACCATTTTGCTGGAGGTAGCTCATAGTTGGGATCCGCGTCAGTTGCGGGTCGATATTTTTTGCTTTTGGCACTGATGTTACTTGATCGATTGTGCCTGCGATGATGATGATGATGAATAGGACGAGGATATCGTTCTTTAGTGTCTTGGTTTCGTCGTAATGATGAGAAGAATGACGATCGTTTCGTGATGGATTCGTCCAATGTCAAATCATCTATATCATCTTCATCATCATCATCATAGTTGAAATCCTCAATATTGTCATGTTCGTCATTATCATGATCCAGGTGCAGATCTCCAACATAACTATTCTCTCGAAAACTCTCTCTCTCTTCTTGTTCCTCATCTCCGGCAGAAGCATGATTTGTTTCATTATTTTCGGTGATAATATTATCAATAGTACTATTCTTTCGTCGATTCGTTGTTGCTCTACGCCATTGAATAATGTAACCAAACATGGCCACGAGAGTATATCCCAACGCATTATACGTCGAGGGAGCGCTCACCCCGCATTCCATCGCCAAAATATCATTCGTCCCCCCCGCAATTGCCGAGATAATGGATATCGCTTGTCCCAGTGCGAGTACCTTCCAATGAGCTACGGTATGAATGATCCCATCGACAATTATCGTGGATGCGAGGGTTTGGACGGTGTGTGCGGCGAGGGTGATCCCTCCTCCTCCTGCTCCTCCTTCGCCCGCAATGGTGGATGAGGAAGACTCGATGTTGTTGATATTGTTGGCTCCACGTGGTGACAATGAGTGGACGCTTTCGTCGTCGTCGTTGTCGTGTCGTCGTCGTGCCGCCATCATCATGCTGTTGTTGTTTTTGACTTGGGGTGTTACTTGGGAGAGGCGATCATTGGCTTTCTCTTCATACCTACTCTTCATTCAACAACAACAACTTCTTTGTTTTGCCTGGCCTTCCTTCGGCCTGCATGCTCCCATTTCCATGCTCCGTGCGATCCAGTCAGTTCCCGCCAAATCAAAATCAATGTTTCATGTTTCGTCAGCATGATTTGTAGCAGTTGGTGGTATCTCTCTAGAATTGTTCCTCCGATGAGAACAATGAAAATGAATAGGTATTTCACATCACTCATCGAGAATGCGCGCTGGATCCATTATGTAACATGTAATTTAATGACCAAATTATCGGAGAAAAACATTGTGAAATCAAGTCTTTCAAGTGCGTGCGCAAGGGGGGGGAATAAACTATTAACAGGAAGGGTGAATGATTTGCCGATTTTTGCTTGCTGCATAGATGATAATAAGAGCATTCCCATCGAATTGGATTCTTCATTTTTTTGTCAACTTAATTCATGTTGCGTCGAAAATGAGATTTCTTTCCAGCCCTCCCCCGCCCCAGCCATTGCATCTCCTCGAGCCACTGTATTTACTTTACATTCACATACTTGTTCATATTGTTGAGTGAGACAATCGCACCTGTTTGTTGTGATAGAGTATCGTTCAAATCGTACTCAAATGAACGTTCAATTTCCATTCTCCTTCAAAGGTGGAGTCTTTCCCTCAGTTATGTGCTTTTCCACCACAGCCTTGCTAACCTCGCACTGCACGCCCACAAAGTTGACAACATTGTTCTCCGCATCTCGTAACGCAGCCACGAAGAATTGATTCCAGAACGGCGTGCCATCGGCCTTGTAGTTGAGCAGACAGACGGAAGTATCCGTTCCCTCCCTCACTCCGCGCCGTATGACATCCACCGCGGCCTGGTCCGTTCCCGGTCCCTGCAGGAATCGACAATTTCGTCCCAGTACCTGATCGAGGGAGTAGCCCGTCAAATCCAAGAATCCCTGCGAAACGTAGACGATGGGATTGTCGGGAAGGGATGGATCGGAAATGGCAAAATTCTGCTGCGAGCCCGACAGCGCGCTCATGAGACGATAATCCGGTTCCATCAGCGTCTTAACGGGACCGAACCCGCTCGGCATGGGAAGGGGGGTGTACGCTCCCTTCCTGGGTTGGGACGGATCGTCGCCGTCGCCCTCGTCGTTGCCAATGTCCTTGAGCAGTTCGGCGGCCCTGTCCGGCAATTCTCGTTTGATGATATCCTTGAGCGCGCGAATTTCCGAGTTCAGTCCGTCGATCTGCTCCTGTAGACTCTCCAACAAGAACTTTTTGCGCAGTCGAGACCTCTTGGCATGTTCTCGATTGCGCTCCCGTCGCTCGACCTTTTGGGATTCGGTGAGGGCGGCCGCGGGTTTGTTCGAGATGCCGCCAGCGCCCCCTTCGCCGCTCGTTCCCGATTCCTCGTCGTCCAATCCGGCATCGTCGGCGGATCGTTTGAAGGACGATAGGGAGGTGGGATCGCTGGCGACGTCGTCCGGAACGGGAAATTCGCCAAAATAGCAGTCGTGAAACAGCTCGTCGAGATCGAGCGGCTGCGACCGACGCGACGATGCATGTTGTATTTTGTAAAAGAGTGAGGATGGCAAAATCGGAAGAGGAATAATGAGGTGCATATTATTATCATGGAGAAAAAAACAACACGCTTGCCATGTATCCGCGAAAAGAAGTATTCCGTCGACCCAGATACTACTTACGCTCTCGCCGCCTGAGTTTGGGTCGGGGGCAAACAAATGCATTGCGCTCGCAGCAACAGCGTTGTTGCTCGTTCCGCTCGTTCCGCTCGCCATTGTTATAGCGGTAGATATTATTTGAATCGACGGGGAGAACTAGTATTATTATGTGGTAGAGTTACGAGTGGAACAACCAGATTGCCTGGGCGGGGCCTGGATGGGGTGGTTGTGGTAGAGATACTACTGATACTACGTACCTTTGGCATTT
>JALLBB010000562.1:0-20918 GCA_036939735.1 Discostella stelligera
GGACAAGAAAAAAATAAATCTAATACGACAATTTTAGCACACACATACAACTACCGAGCGATAGCGCGATAGGAATTAAATCCCAGCCTCAGTAGATACATACCAAACGTACAGTAGCTCCCAACCCAATCAACACCATGGCCGAACCCGACGAACTGTATACCGTCCGAGCCCAGTACTGGCTAGGCCACTACGCTCTCGCCCTCGAGGAGGGTCGCTCCGCCGCCCGTCGTCCCATGCCCCCGCATTTGAAATCGGAACGAGAGGAAATGATGCTCCGCTCTCAGCTGGGTCTAGGCCAGTACGATCGGGTCATGGCCGAGGGTGGCAGCGGGGGAGCCCCGGCATTGCAGGCATTGGCCCTCCACGCGTCGTACCTATCATTATCCTCCTCTTCCGATGATGATCGCCTCACCGTAATCGACAAATTGAAAATCTTGCTGGCCAGCACTCCCGACGCCATGTCGAACACCTCGCTGCAGCTCGCGGCGTGTCACATTTTCCTAGCGGCCAATCTGGTGCGCGAGGCCTTGCAGTGCGTCCACCACGGCCTAACCATGGAGCATTTGGCCATGTGCGTTCAAATTTACATCAAGATCGACCGGCTGGATTTGGCGCGGGATGCGTTGAATTTGATGAAGCAGGCCGACGAGGATTCGGTCTTGGTGCAGTTGACCAGTGCGTACTTGGCCATGGCGCAGGGGAGCAGTCGGTCCGAGGAGGCGGTACACATTTTGGCCAGTCTGTCGGAGCAGTATGGACCAAGTCTCATGCTACTCAACTGTTTGGCCGTGGCCAATATCGTGGGGGGGAAGTACGAGGCCGCGGAAGGAAATTTGAAGGAGGCAATTACTGACTTTGGGGGAGAGAACGACTCGGACACTTTGGTAAATATGGTCGTTTGCGCGCAGTATTTGGGAAAGAAGGGAGCCGAGATGGACAAGTATTTGAATGCATTGAAGGCGGGGCACGCATCGCATCCGTTTGTTCAGGGACTCGCCCAGGTTGAGGGAGCGTTTGAGCGTGAGGCCAGCAAATACTTGACTGCTTGAGAGAATGAAAGATTAGTGATGCCGAGAGAGTAAGGTAGAAATAGTACGGGGGACGGAGGGGGGGGGGTGTCGATGATTCGATGAGGGTACTATGCACGAATGCAGTTATGATGTGAGCAAAGGGGACTGGACTCCGTTGTCGACGGTCGACGATGTGCCATGTTGTGGTCGCCGCAGACGGTGAATGAACAATAATCTCTCTACAGAATAGTACTTTTATCGATGCGCTGTAGAAGATAATATCAACATTACACAATGTGCATCATTCTGAATAGCGTTAGTATTGCAGGGAGCACGGAAAATAATGAACAAGTAGTAGAGTTGTTGGGACAGAATGAAGACATCGATCTCGATCCAAAATCAAGCGATTTCGAGATCGCTGCCCATCTCCTTCCCTCTCTCTCTCTCGTTCGTATCTAGAGAGAGTACCTAGATACTTTACCACAATATCTCTTTATCCGTCCCTCCCCATCTACAGAGGATGAAGCTCGGGAGGAACTGTTGTTGTTGTTGTTACTACCTTGCTGCTGCTGCTGCTGCTGCTGCATTGTCAGCCATTACTACCGCGCACGCATTCCCCAGTTTGAAAAAGGCCGTGCCGCGAGAATCGTCGTCGTTGGATAGTATTATTTCGTGTGGCTTCAATTATTATTGCCCGAGCCGAAAGCAAAAGCACTTCGCCACGAAGAAGTGGGAAGATGTCCTCTCCTCCGACAAAAGCCTTGATGGGACTACTGCAAATAATTCGATATTCGAGAACATTTTCAGAATTCAAATGTGGCCCAACTCAGGATCACCGCCGCCATCTTCTCTTCCGACCGACAAATCAAAATCGTCAACTCCGACAACTGACAGACTCGACGCTGAAAAGCTAGTCGATTGCAATGCAACGGGTTCGACGAGCGAAATCGCAAACGACGATAATCATTATTTACCCAACGAGGCCACCATCCATTCGGGAGAACAGTCAGTGAAATGTCGCACCAACCATCCCACTCTTCTTCATCGGTCAGATAATACTAGTAGACTGCCCAAATTAGGCATACTGCTTATTGATCACGGGTCAAAACGAAAGGCAAGCAACGAACATTTACATTCCATTGCGCAATCCTACCAGACTCTCTGGGATTCAGTCATCGCTCGCAGTGCGCATTCGGAAGCCACATTCAAAGTCATTGTTCGAGCGGCGCACATGGAAATAGCCGCGCCCTCCATCGAAACACAATTGCGCCTACTAGTTACTCAACATAGAGTCACCCATGCAATATGCGTTCCATACTTTCTTAGTCCGGGGAAGCACGCCATCGTGGACGTTCCTCACTTGATTAACGAGGCACGAAACCGGTTGGACGAGGAAGGACTTTTGGAGTATGACGATGATGGTAGCCGGAGCAAGCGGGCGTTGGTGGAGATTCATACAACAAAGTCCGTCGGTAGTAACATCGAGAGTATGCTGAATGTCGTGGATGATTTGGTGAGGATTACTTTGAAGGAGAGAGAGGGAGGGAGCACGTTTCAACTCGATAGCCATAATGCCGGTCATCGCGCAAGCAAAAGAAACCGCGAGCAATCCAATGGTAATCATACCCCTGATTTCGCCACAACGAACGAGCTGCAAAAATATGCGAATCGAGCAGCACTTTTGGAAAATGTTCTTCAAGTGAATACAAGGCAGTTGAAGATCATGACGAACCGCGCAATGTTGATGGAAACCGCGCTGGAACAACTTCAAATCAAATGGAAGAAGGAGACAAAGGAGAGTCGCGAGATGAAAGAGAAACAGGAGAAGATATTTGCGGAGCAAGTTGCCAACCTTACTGCGACGATGGAAAAAATGACTATTGAGAAGGATACGATGATGAAAACACTCGAAAATAAACGTTTTGAAATGGAAAGAGAGTACAATGCAAAGATTGGCAATCTTGAAGCCAAGGTGAGCCTGATGGACCAAGAATTAATGCGGGTTGTTGACGAAAACAAACATGCAACAATACACGTGGAAGAGGGGAAATCGTGTATCTCTGAAGAATCTGAGGAGAAAAGTCGGCAGCAGCAAGAACGAATTGAAGAGCTGCAAAGTCAGCTAACCGATCTGCTGGACGCTTACGCCCAGTTAGAACAGCTTCAGAATTACACTGAGCGCGCCTTTCATGATAAAAATGAAAAGCTCAAGGAGTTAAACGAGACATATTGGATGGATGCTCAACGCCAGATAGAGCAGGATGGTGCAAGATTACATCAACTGTTGAACGAGACAGAAAGCAAATATGAAGTGCTGCTGGAGGAAGAAAGGGGGAAAGCCCTTGAGTGGAAGGGCAAATGGGAGGCAATGAACGTTGAACAGTGTAGTCCAGGCAAGTTGGAATCATTGAGGAACTCCACATATGACCAACAGATAGGTCCCGCTGCTACTGAGCAGGAATTGTACGAAGCCGCAAAGTTCAATGCGGATGCCATCGACAGAATACAAACGCTAGAGGCAGAATTATCGCGACAGAAGAAGCAATACGAGTCAACGTCTGTGCGAAAAGAGGAACAGCAACAGCAGCTTCAAACATATTTACGCGCGCAACTCTCTACATACTACGAAACGATTCAAAGCCAAATTTCTCAGATAGCGATGTACGAGGAGGAAATTGCAGACATGCGACAAAGGCACAACGAGTCCATACTCATTGCTACGAGTTCGGTGGAAGCATCACAACGCCGGGAAGAACGTCTATTGTCTAACATTGAGGAGCTGGAAAGCGAATTACTCATCGTGGAAAAGGAGAGGGAGAGTCGGAAGGATGAATTGAGTGCTTTACGTGCTCGTTTGCACAAAATAGAAGATCTTCAATTGCATAGTGAAATGCTCGCAAAACAAAATGAGGAACTGAGAGAGAAAACCGAAGTTATGGAAAGAAAGTTGATTGAATTAACACAACAAAAAGACCAAGCCTTAGCGAAGAATAAAAGTATTGTATTGGAGAGAATAGAAAAGTTTGAAAAAGATGACCTCGACAAATCATCACCAAATCCGCAACACAAACGATTCAGGTGGGCGCGAGCGATATTTCGCCCATTTGCACTAGTTCGAAGGAAACGATGACCAGTGGGACAATATTTCTTCGTGCTCTGGTCGTGAGACAAAAGACGACCAATGACATATTTCATGAGTCACGGAGAATGCGTCAGACAATTTGTGTGTCGAAACAGAGCATACAGGGATCAATTATTATGTGCAGCTCTAATCTTTCGGGTGCTCTCAAAAATATGTGCATTGTTTTGCAATGTCAGCGGCAGTGATCCATGAATTTTTCCTTCAATCCTTTTCTTGAAGATATTGCCCACGGCGAACGCGGCGCTAATACCCTTCCTGCCTAGGTCTCCAGCCACCAATGATTTGATCACATTCCCACTTAACATCCAACTGATTAAAAGCCAACCTATCTTACTCACACTCTTCCCCACTCCATGTTTTCGACCAAATTCTTCCATTATATGCACACCCTATCCCAACATTTCTCCGACTTCTAGCGTTTTGTGAACCGCTCTGTTATCAAACGTTGGGCAATAACTCAATAATTTTTGCCAATCACATCCGCCTCGAATACGTGAATTATATATTGCCATGGTAACTAAATCGCCAAAGTCGAAGTCAGCCATGCCGGCTAATGAGGTAGGATTGATTGCCCCAGTACCCGATTGTGTAAAAGTAGTAGTCTTGGTCGATGTCAAATTCACTGGTCCTCTCCCCTATCATACTACTTCTTCATCTTGGTGGTATTCTTTGTCATTATTGTTGTCGAATTGCCATCAGCTGATCCCTGCCTCCTGCTCACACTCACCCTCAGTCTCACCGTTGTTGCAACGTGCATGCATCAAAGGTAACTTGACCAGGAAATGAAAAAACTTATTCATCCATCGCCACACAACAAGATCTGCTCCCACAACTCTTACCATCCACCACTAATCTTCATCACCGTGGTTGCACTGCCAACACCGTAACCAAATCCAAAACCCTAAGTGTTACACGTACCCTCATTTTTAGTTCCATATTTCAATACACCTTCATTTTTTGTCATTAAATTTCTCCGTACCCTCACTTTTTGTTTTTAAGATCTGATGTACCCCCTATTATCACGGTGAATTTCTTTCCTAGTGAAAAGTTCTCAAATACTATCACTTATGTTGAACCTTTCTGTTGCACTGGTATAGAATCACTAGAAAGTGACTATATTTCCTCTCGTTTGTTCCTCCATGTACCCCCCCTTATCATGTAAAATCTACAGTACCACTAGTTTATGTTAACCTCGTGCACCCTCGGTCCCTCTATCCCCATTTCCATGCACCCTCGGTTGTTGGATCTTTGGTCCAACACACCCTCTTTTTTGTAGGAGAGTACAATAGGCAAGCTCTACCACTACACCAACACGATCATGTGTGTTGTACAACACCCTCGACATGAAAGAATCAGCACTGGAGTGCATAGCTGCGAGTGATGGTATTTGGAAATTTTTGAAAAAGACACGTGTCCCAGGGAGGGTATGTGAGCGCCAAAAGTTACAAAGTGAGGGTACACAAAATGACTAAGTGAGGGTACATGGAAACCCCCCCAAAATGGGTGACACGGCATTTTGAAACTGAAAAAAATGGACAAAAATGGGGGGTACGTGAACACCCTGATTTTGCAATCTGCTAAACTAAAACTCGATTTGCAAAAGTGATGGTATTTGAACATTTTTCCCCACTTCTTACTGTTTGCATACGTCGTAGTTTAAAGATAGATTACATTCTATGTATCCATGTGGAAGATTCCATTCCAATTCCACAGGAAAAATTTGGAATGGGATGGAAAGGAATTTGGAATATTCCAGGGTGGAACCGAAATCTCTCTAGATTTCTACACAGAAACAAAGAAATTCCGCCTTTCCGTGATGATGATGATGTGCTGGCTGCTGCAGCAGATGGCACCAGAGATGTGACAAACTTCATTCGCAGTCTTGCTTTTCGTCGGAGGGGAGAGCAACAAAGAACGATGACGATCGGCTGCTGCCGATGATGATGGCTATGATGATGGGTGCGGAGTGACACAACATCATCATCATCAAACACACAGCAAACAACACAGCACACGCACAGACACACAGAAGATGCTCCGATGACTCGATGACACAGCGAAGAGAATGACGGATTTAGTACCTCTCTCCTCACAGCGCCATCAACAATACAACTCGGTCAGATTTCTGACTCGTCTCTCCGAGTTGATTGGGGACAGAATCGTTAGAAATAATTAATATCTCTGCTTCATTCACTGGATATCACTTACTCTAGGGTGAAAGTGAATAATCCCATAAGTGCAACATCACCATGAAGAGCGAACTGAAGCAAATCCTGCAGCTTCTTCTACTCACTAGAGTCGAAGCACCGCCTTCGATGCTCCCTGCTGCATCGACCGTCGATGACTTTGCCGACGACTCATCGTTGTCATCTTCGACTTCTTCTTCCTCCACCAGCAGCAGCAGCAGCAGGACCATCCACCAAAGAAATAGTAACCAATCCGTCGTGCGGCGGAGCGTCCTACTCATCGGATCTGTCTCCTTTTACTTACTTGCAACCAACGGGGGTATCGTTGACGAAACCTCGTTTCATTACTGGTCCTCGATGTCGTCATCTCTTCGAGGAGGCGGATACATAACGTTGTTGCCTGTGATGACATCATCATCAAAGACGACAACAACAATGGCAACGACTCACGACGACATGATGATGATGATGACCAAGCCCAGTCAGCATCGCGGCTCAAGAAGAAGTGGACGACAACGACGACAAGATCGAGATGGACAACGGCAACCAGGACGACCCAAAATAATGAGCCCGCTATTATTGGGCTTCATGGCTTTGCAGAGAAGCATCGACGACATTGGCGCCAAGATTCAATTAGTGGTAGAGGATGTCATGGTCAAGCAATGGAATGAATTACAAGACAATATTGGCCGTGAATGGGTTGCGATGCTGTCGAACATTGAGAAGATATTTCCACAACAACAACAACAACAACAACATTTTCGCACTAGCCTCGTGAGCAGTAGCAACAAGCTCGACGATGTATTGCACGCCTTTCGATCCGTACTCGTCAAAGACGGCAACAACGAAGTCATTAACACCGATCAACTCCTCAAGGCCTGTCGTGCACACCTGACCCTCATGAAATCGGGCGGTCCTGCTCTGCGATTGGTGGCCAAAGATATGGAAACAAATCTCCTCAAGGCCGAGACACTGTTTCGGACCATATCCAACGAGGGAACGAAGAACAGTAGTGGGAAGGATTTGGCATCATTATTGCAAACCGAAATAGATCGCGGCGTACACCCAGATGCAAATATATTGGAGGAATCCTCGGCGGCGATGGGCCTTTTGTGGATACGACGATCGTTGGCTTACCAGATGGAGCTGTATCGATCGCTCAGCTCATCGTCATCCTCCTCGTCCTCCAGCGGTAGTAGTATCGATGCTGCTGGCGGGCATCCCAGGGATGCAGCGCTTCGGGCGTACAACAAGACACTCGCGCCCTATCACGGATGGTTCCTCCAAAAGATATTCCCATTATCCCTGTCCCAAATGCCAGACCGACAAGTCTTTCTTGCCAAGTTTGGGGGACGGGAGGCGCATGAATTATTTGACAAAGAATATGAACGAATCATTGAAATGAAATTGCAACTACTAGTCAGAACGTGGCGACCAATTCTGGATGTTTGGACGAAGGAATTCGAGCGACTGAATTTGGAGGATACAAGACCAGCATGAAAGTCGGATAGTGCGCGGTCTGTTGGTGCCGGCAGAGATTTGATCAAGTTGTAATTATGTGAATTTAAGCGAATTCGATACAACGCATCGTTAAATCTGTTCTCATAGATTTCAGGGACACCGTAGAACCACCAAGGTATCTAGTCCTTTAATGACCCTCCCCTTGACTTCGTTTCTTCGATCCCTGACTTGATGAAAAAAGATGATCCAATGATGTATTAATACTACTACCGACCGTCACCAACTGATCAATGTTCATGTTGCGAAAGTTGCGCTGGACAAACGATTCCACGCGCCGAGCTACGGCATGCGCACCCCATTGCTCAAAGCTCTTTATGGAATGCACGAAATAAGGGTATGACGTTTGATGCAACCCTCTCTCGTGGTAAAAGACTCCAGCGAGCTCGCTTGCAATGGCTTCCTCGTGTACAAATTTATGATCATGAGCAGATCGTATTGCATTGTCATACAATGACACAGCTATCTCGATTTCACCCTCGGTGAACATATTCTCGGCTTGGAGCAACAAGAATTTGTTTTCCCAATTCCACGAAGAGTGTTCACTCCAGACCCGTATTCTTTCAAGTGCAGAGCGAGCTCGCTCGATCCATTTTCCAGATTTGTTCATCCGCGCGAGCTGAAACGACGACAACCCTTCAAAGAAATAGCCAATGGCGAAATCTATCTTGACCAGATGAGAACTTTCTGCGACAATATCCGAGATGCCAATGTGAAGTGTAGCATCGAACATTTGACGGAAGAGAAATGCCCTGATCAGATGGTGTACTTTACCATACGCCAAAAGCGAAGGCCCACACCTTGGATCGGCAAGGAGCATTGTTTCACTCGGTAAATTAGTGTCCGCGCGTGCAGCATCGGGACCATCTCGTAAGACCATGGTCTGCGAGAGAAGAAGCGCTGCATTGGGCAGAAAGATCTTCTGTTCGCCGATTTTTGCTACGAAATCGCGGACATTCAGCATGACCCTTTCTAAGTTTTGACCAGCGAAGTAGCTGGCTACAATTGAAAGCATCAGATTCTTGAGCGCCACCACGATGTCTCCTGACTGCCGCCCAATTTTATACCCACTCAAATGACATTCTACTATTGATTGAAAGGGCTCAAAAGTCCAAAATACCGTGTCATATACAATAGAAATGACGATTGATTGTTCTTGCATTAAGCTCTTCTGGTCAACAAGGTTGAGCGCTAGCTTCCCTATTGTGGCGAACGAAAAATGAACCACGATGAAATGTGTAATACTATGCAAGAAATAAAGAAGACATTGCTCACCAAGTCGATGGCCTTCGTCAACATATCCTATTGACACTAACACACCTCCAAAATATGCCAAACCGACAGAAGACTTTGAGCATAAACCCGAATTCATGGTGAGCTCAACCATACGGAGGCACATAGAGCCCAGCAGCCAAGGCTTAAAATATTGCATGAAGTGGGACAGATTCGCGTACAGGTTTATTATGGTGTTCGTCCTCTTGTCGTTATTTTGCTTCATCCCTTTTATTAAATCATCAGAAATCGACTTCAATATATAATTCATGTGATCAATATCAGATCTGAGTTTGTCGTCCCCCATGGTACGAGGTAAAACTTCGTTACATTGAAGAAGAATTCCGAATGAAGAGTCCATCGCCTCAGCAGGATTTTGTGTTGCAATGACTTTTACGGCGTTGCACATGCCTAAATGATGCGGAGAGATTGATAAGCAATAAAAAAAAGAAAAACCTAAGCGAGCAGTACATGGCGTATCTCACAGTGCAATTTGTCGTCAAAATGCAGAGCATGCAGAAGTACCTCATCTGAGTACAATTTAACCGCGTCTATCTGACCAAGTACGAAACCCGCATCAGACACCGCGTCATACAAGTCGAGACTGAGTTGATAGTTTGATGTCCATTTTTCTTCTCCTAAAAACGATATTCCATGCTGAAACAACTTAAATGCTGTAGTGCAGTCCGAAAATAGGAGGGAGCGCCTACCAGCTTGCAAGTTTAGTTGAGCAATAATACTCTTCTGGCTCGAATCATGTACGGCAGTTGGGCCTCCCTGATTGATCTGGTTCACAGCGACGAAGAACAGTTCCAAGTTGTCGAAAGTACTCGTCATTACGTGTGTACAGAGTGAAAGGCCAAACTGCATGTGATTTTCACGCCGTTGTTGTTCTGGTATCATCTCATAAACCGCCTCCTGGATTCTGTCATGGGCAAAACAAAATGACTTTGAATCAGCGACGTAGACCATGAACCCCTCCTCACATGCCTGCCAGAGAACATTTTTCAAATCATGGCCAAGGTCTTTCGAAAGGTAATCGAGCATAGATTCTGTTACACTTGTCCCGATACATGACGCAACTTGCAATCCGAATTGTAGGTCATTAGTTAATCTCTTAATCTGTTTCGTGAGAAACGCGACCACGCTTTCCGATATCTCCATCTCCATAATCTTGTTAATATCCCAAGTCCAACGATGTTGGACTGCATCAAAGTATATGCATCTTTGTTCTGTCAGCGAGTGGAGTAACTGTCTCAAAAACAGTGGATTGCCACTCGTCTTGCGGTGCAGTACTGATGATAGTGGACGAGTAATGCGAGGGCTGAGGTGCAATGCTTCCGAAATGAGGTTGTTAACACCAGCTGGAGTCATCGTTTTCAACTTCATTGCTTCCAACGAGAACAATGAAATTGAATTCAGAAATGTATTGAACGACCCACTCTGACACTCCTCATCATCACGGTGACAAAAAATGAAGAAGATTGAAGATCCTTGAGTGCTGGGACAAAGATTTCCAATTAAGCGTAAGGACGTACTGTCTGCAAACTGAAGATCATCAATGAACATTGTGATTGGCTTCGAATGAGACGAAACGACACGCATGAACTCGCTCAATTGATACGTTATACTGAGTGAAGAATCGACTAAAACGTAAGCCGAAGAGTCAAGTCTCCCACTGGACGGCATGAGTTTCTTGAGGCTTGGAACAATCGCAAGGAGGATTGAATTGCTTCCGATGGCATCGGTTAATTCTTCCTCGATCTGTTTCAACTCTTGATCAGAACAGTCGTTGAAAAGAATATCACACAGAGAAATGAACAGTTTCGACATGGTAGACAATGGCTTGACGTCATTTTGATTTTGCTCAAACTTGGTTGACAGGAAGTATCCAGCATATTGATTTGTCAGCTTTTCCGTGTACATAGCAAGCTTGGATTTCCCGAAACCTGCTCCCCCCGAAATGATTGCGCCCTTGATTTTCTTTCCAGTGATGTGATGCTTGTATAACTCACTGAGCTTGGCTATTTCTTCGTCTCGACCGTACAGCTTGTCATAAACTTCCAGTGTCGGAGAATTACTGAATTGGAGATTTTTGAGGAAACAATCAGGATTGTCCAGCATAAGCTGCAAATCCACTTGCAAATCAGCAAGTGAAGCATAGGCATCATCTTCACACAAAGATCCATTCCTGCATTCGAGGAGATTCTTCACAAGAGAGCACAATGACCAAGGAACGCCATTCGCCTCAAGAATGGATATGGAGTCGGAAAAATTTTTATCTTTTGCATGGTCTGATCGCCAATAAGATTTCTTCTGTGACCGCTGGTCAACGATCATAGTGTCACTGCTTAGGTCGATAAAATGCATTGATACCATTGTAGGAAACTCTGTAGCGTCGCTGTCCATTATGAGTTCTTTTGTAGTGAACAGCTCGAACAGAACTTTTCCCAGTGCAAATAATCTTGCCATTATACCTCCTGTGGCTGAATCGTCACCTAAACAGCTCATTACCCATACATATTCAATGACTTTCTTAGCCTCATCTGGTTGATGAATTTCGTTTCCATCTCTAGCCCGAATCAAGATATTTTTGGAAGCAATGCTTGCAAGTGGGATAGGATTAATTAGCCCACTTTGTTCTTCCTTCTCGGCTTCGAGGAGACATTCTGTTAACTTGAGAGCAACACAAATGGCAGACTTAGTGTATGCTGTAGCTTTTGATGAATGCGGTGAAAGGGCGACATTCAATACATTCTCTGGCTTTGAGCTTATAATCCACTGTGGTAGTGTGTATTCACAAAGATTGGTACACAAATCGTGCTCAAGGTCAGGAGTCGACGTTTGTGCAATGAAATCAGCCATTAAATCAAAACCGAATCCTTTGACGCTTGTAACGACATCGGTGTTATCCCTTCTTTCTAACGATTTCTCTCCTTGCTCTGTATCACTTCTTTCGTCACTAAAATCCTGTAATTGTTGATGCAATAATTGCCAGTCTTCAGCTGATGGCATGCTGGCTTGACACGGATCATTCGACTCAAGAGTGACTTCAGGTTTCACATCTAACGTAGAATCACTTTTCGTCGATTCATGAGGTTCGACTCTCGCGCCGGGACAATCAGGATTCAGAGGAGCCGCTTCCTCTTGTGCAATCGGATTTTCGACAACATTCACTTGGGGTAAGTCCAATATCGACTGTTCCTGATACTTCTCTCGCAGTCGATGCAAAATTTTCTTCAACGCTTTCTCTGGTTCCACAAGCAACCATGACTTTTTCAATAAGGAGGGATTCACAGTAGTTGCAGCGCTTCCACCTTCGGTAACGATATCGCGCGCGTCAACTCCTAGGGTGGTATTAGACGCGGTCTCCGGGCCTGGGCCTTCCGTCAAAAATCTCCCAGGAGGGTGCAAATTTTCCATCTCAGCGAATATTTGCACCGCGATGGCTCGTTTCTCCTTTTTAGATATTGCGCCTGCATATCGTTGTGCTTGTGCATCGACCAAGGCTCGAAATTGTTGATTGCCCGGATGAGAATTGATGGCGTTTCCTCTGCCGAGTAGGACGTCCTAATGAAATGTTGATAAGTTGGACAGAGGTGAAAAAAGGGAAAAAGAAATAGCGATAAGAATGATTGAGTGCGGTTATATAAACGCTGTAATCAAAGAACACATGATCTCTGATCCCGCGTATCGTCGTTTGATGCTCAGACCTCAGACCTCAGTCCAACAGCCAACGACGGAATGCGAATGCGCTATGCTTGTGAAAGAGCAAATACCGCTCGCGTTCTTACATTGACACTTGGAGGAGTAGCAGTCGAGCACGAAGCCTCTTCCGCCGATGATGATAATACACCTTCAGCCACCATTCTTGAGTTAAGTATGGTGATTGGTAATGAATGAGAATGAGTTACAGGTTACAGTCTCCTTTCTCATTTCTCTGCTTGTTGAACTTTGACTTGGATGTGAGACTAGATTTTTGTCTTACGTGTCTCAACGAAACAACGTAAGAGTCACTGTGAGTACTCTAAAAGTGGAAAAGGGACTTCAGACTTCAGGTTGTTTATCATGTCCTTGTGACTTCGCGATCCGTTCCTGGGTTTGCGCGATTGACTCGTCCGCTATCTACAACATACCCAAGCGCCATTCTCAAGAAAGAATTGCTCCATATTTTTTGCCTCCTCCATAATATCTTTCTCCATATTTCCTGTCTGTCTCCCCCAATACGGCACCATATTTTTTTGGGACGTCTGTTAAAATACTCACACTTTATTCGAACCTCTGTTCGTTCACTCCGAAAAATTATTTTCACTGTTGAAACACCACATTTTTCGGAGAAAAAAAAATCGCCTTTCGAAACACCACGTTTTTCGGAGAAAAAAAAATCGCCTGTCGAAATGCCACATAGTTTAGAGGAAATTCTGTTGAAATACCCAAAAATCCACTGTTCAAACACCACACTAAAAACGTCTGTTATAACACCACGAATAATTGTATAGTTTTCGCGTTGCAAGAAGGACGACAACAACTGTGTCACACCATCCTCAACAGTGTACTAAACTAGTTGTGTAATGACTCTTACAATACCACACTTATTATTCAATCCACTGTTATCGTACCACGACAAAGGAGTACACTGTTATAATACCACGAATAAATAAAGTCACTGTTATAATACCACGAATAAATAAAGAAGTTCCTTTTTCCTTACCACAATAATTGTTTTGATCTTTTAGAATACCACATTTAATTCACTAATGCATGTTACAATACCACACTTTATGGGCATTTTGTCTTTTAAAACACCACACTTTTTTGATGTTTTGACTGTGGCATTACCACATCATGCCGCAGCAAGAGAGAGGTTGGGGGAAGAGAGAGAGGCCGACAACGCCGCCGCAGCCGCAGCAGGGAGAGAGAGACGCAAATAATGACGCAACAATCAACTATTTTTAACTATTTTCAAGAGAGAGAGAGAGAGCGCCACGGGGAGAGAGAGAGGTGGGGGAGAAGAGAGACGCCACCACCGCAGAAAGCGACAACGCCGCCGCAGCCGCAGCAGGGAGAGAGAGACGCAAATAATGACACAACAATCAACTATTTTTAACTATTTTCAAGAGAGAGAGAGAGAGCGCCACGGGGAGAGAGAGAGGTGGGGGAGAAGAGAGACGCCACCACCGCAGAAAGGAGATAGATGCTGCTGCAGTGAGATAGAGACGCCGCGGCGTAGAGAGAGAGANGGGAGAGAGAGAGGTGGGGGAGAAGAGAGACGCCACCACCGCAGAAAGGAGATAGATGCTGCTGCAGTGAGATAGAGACGCCGCGGCGTAGAGAGAGAGAGAGAGAAAAAGAAAGGAACACAACAATCAACTGTTTCCAAAGCGGTGACAGCGACAACAGCAGCGACAGTGGGGGCGGCAACAGTAACAGCCGTGGCGGCGGAAACAGCGGCGACAGCAACAGCAGGGGCAGAGAAGCAACAGCCGTGGCAGCGGCAATAGCAACAGTATAGCAACAGTGGTGACAGCGGTGGTGGTGACGGCAACAGCGACAGAGGGGCGGTGACAGCAACAGCGGGTGGCGACAGCGGTGGCGGCAACAGCGGTAGCTGCGGAAATGGCGACGGTGACAGCGGTGGCGGCAACAGCGGTGGCGGCAGAAAGGCGACGGCGGCAGCGACAATGGTGGCGGCGGCAAAAGTGGTGACGGCGACAGTGTGCGTCGACGCTGCCACCGCAGCAAGGAGAGAGAGACAAGCCGCCTCCACAGGGAGAGAGAGAGGTGGGGGAGGATGGAGATGCTGCCGCCGCAAGGAGAGAGAGGAGAGAGAGACAGGCAAACATTGACAATGGCGATCATTCTTAATGTTAATAATACTAACAGGGGTATTCGAACAGGTAACTTTGTATTTAAGTGAGGTGTTCCAACAGGTAGTTTAGTATTTAAGTGAGGTATTCGAACAGGTAATTTGGTATTTTAGATGCCACCGGGTATTTGAACAGTATAGCTTTTATTAGTGTGTGGTATTCCAGCAGATGAAAAAAGGGAATGGTATTCTAACAGGTGATTTTTTTTTCTCCGAAAAATGTGGTGTTTGAACAGTGAAAATACGGTGTGGTGTTTGAAAAGTGTCACGAATAAAGTGTGAGTATTCCAACAGTTTTCTCAAATAATAATTACCTGCATGCTAATGTACGTACCTAGAGGTACTTACGTGCGCTAGTTTTCGATATCATAATAATAATATCGTGCCGATCGAAGGAACAAGGAACTCCTACGCAGTGACGTCAGCCACACGTGTCAATTCAACACGCACGTGGATTTTTTGTGGTTTCAACAATCCAAGTGCATCGATCGCCCGCCCGCCCCATCACATCTCGCGCCCATCTCACGCACCAAGCAAGCAGTTGTTGATTGTATCCATCACCCTGCCCGCCCGCCTGCCTCCTCTCACTCTACCAAGGTACCATACATACACCTCTCAACGCCGTTCACTCGCCGTAGTAATATATCTAGAGCTAGAGATTGTCGTTGCTGCCCACCATGAAGTTCGTGTCCGCCCTCCTCGTAACCATTGCCGCCGCCGCCTCCTCGGCCGACGCCTTCTCCATCGCCGCTCCCAGGGCATCCATTGCCCCCACCTCCCTCTCCATGGCCACGGCCACGGAATGGGATCTGGCCAACATCGGCCGCTCGGTGCGCATCGAGGGCTCGTCCCGCGAACACTGGGAATTCCCCGACCCAAACCAAGAGATCGTCCAAGTCGGCATCGACTCCAACGGCCGTCCCGTCGAATCGCTCATCGAATTATGGATCGGGCCCGACTGGACGCCCATGAAAGTCAAGGCCTACACCGAAGACGGGATGATGCGTCCGGTACAATCCCTCATCGGCACGCGGAACAAGGCGGCCGCGATCGACATCAACAACACCGGACCCGGAGACTTCCCCCTCAACGCCGCGGCGGCCTACGCCAGTCCATCCATGGTCGCGCAGCGCGCCGACCTGCTCACCGCCAATCAAGGACGGTACATCGAGGGCGGGGCCGTGCACTCGGTCAACTTCGACGCTTCGGTCAATCAGGTCCAGGTCCTCTTGTACACGGACACTCGACAGCTCAATGCCCAGGTCGAACTGCTCAACGGGCCCAATAACTTCAAGCAGAAGTACGAGGTCTTTACCAACAATGGATTGTTGAATTCGCTCTACGTGATTTTCAATACTCCCGGGGCCGGGAATGTGGTGCGAGTGACCAATTTGGCACCGTTGGAGTTCCCCTGCAAGGCGTTCATTGCGTCGGTGTGAGGGAGGGAGCGAGCGATGGAGACGGAAGAAGATGCAGTGTGTGTGATCCACGGAGATACATAGGATGGCTACTTTATCGAGAAGAGAGAGACGAGGACGCAGTGTGCTTGTGTAGTAGTGACACTCGAGTTTTTCCGCAAAACTATCTACTATACATTTACCAAGAGAGGAAAGGATTTCTTTCATTTGTCGCTTTCGTGGTTGAGATTCAACTGTGGCGTGAGATGTGATGGAGTGCCTTTTTAAACTAATTATTGTTTCATAGTAATCCGAGACAATGTCGTCTCCTCGCTCTTGCCCCCCGCTCTGTTCTTCACATCACAGAGTCGCTTCTTAATACATGATGTGGTGGAAGGAGAGGAGCTTGGGGAGAGGGCTCGCTTCTTGCGCCTTCCGTCTCTATCGTCGAGTTCCACTTCCACTCCACAAAAAAAGGGTCACGCTTATGTTGCTGCACTCTTGTCCAAGCTTTTCGAGATACGATTACGCAGATATCCGCCACGAGGTATACATCGTTTGTTCTGGCGAGCGCAAGCAAAACATGAATGCATTCAAAATGAATGATCTCCCTTCTCCACTTGTCGCGTGATTTAGATGTATAGGTGTGGTGGCCAAACGGCACAATCAATTTTGCTCAAGGTGGTATGTGCAATGTATTATCAATCGACGATAAAAGCTATTCCTGATTTTCATCCATGTCAAAAACAATTATTCATCTTTATTTGACACGTTACGGGATCTCCGGATTACTTTTTGTTGCACCTCGATCTTCCTCTTCCTTCTGTCCATGATCGAATATTATGGTATCAACTGTAGTAGCGCTACTATTGGCAAGATTTTCATCTAGTGTTGGAGCAGTTGGCGAAGAAGCAACTATTGGAGTGTACTCAAACTCATCTCCTCCATCATCATCATCATCACGACCATCGTTCCCCCTAATTTCATTTACGCCAACTCCACCAAGCATCATATTATTCTTTCGTCGCTTCGCATCCTTCACCCTCTCTCGCTTTCTCCGTCTCGTCTCTGTCTTTTCTTCTTCTTCCTTTGCAGTTTGGGCCACCTTCGATCGAAACTCTTCTTCGGCCTTGCGTCGAGCCATTTCCCTTGCGCGGGCATGACGATAGACGTGGAATTCGCCAGAGCCAGCACCTGCCGTGGAACCGTAGGGATTGTCGACTTTTTCGGTAGTGACGGGACCTCGATTGGTGGTGTCGGCCGAATTAGTATTATTTGGCGACGACGACGACGACGAGGCGGCGGCGCCGGTAGCCTGGGCGTAGTCGACAGCCTTTGGGGTTGTTGTCCGCATAGGCTTGGACGGTGGTGTAGCGACCCATTATAACGTTATGATCTACCTACTAGAGAGAGATAGATAGTGAGACCAGATACCACCAAGAGGGAGAAGCGGCAGGAGCAGGAGGCAATATCGTATTGAATATTGGTTCTTGGGTACTACGACAGATAGCACGCGAGAAAGAGAGAGTCTTTTTTTGGCGGGAGGTTGTTTGTCGCGGGATGAAAACCGGGCGAACGCGCTGCGCGCAGCGTGAAATCTACACGTACGCAAGAATCGATTCATTTCAAAATCAGTTCAAATTAATCAGGTCTTCAATGAATGATGGTTGGGAAACACATTCAATGTATGCAATTCAATAGATTGTGTTCGACATATGTTTCCACGCGTTTGTTCGTGGAATCACGATGGCTGGAATTTGTCAGGATGCAACGATTCCCTGCGACTAACTCCAATGCTCATAATTCCGAAAACCACCCATTCCAACTTCATTATTCATCCCAACCATGAAGTTCACCACGACGCTTTCCTTGGTACCCTTCGTCCTTGGAACAGGAGAAGAACGAATCCGATTCGGACGCTCAATGCATAAGCGCCCATTCACCGCTATTCCGAATGGCGACGGGCGGCTTGATGCACCGTCGGCTTCCAACGTGAAGATGGTGAACCCTCTTCCGAGCGCCCCTACTGGATTTGACGGAACCGAGACTTTTCACACCGTCGTCGCGATTGAAAAGCCTCACAAGGTCTTCCTTCAGGAAGAGAAGCGTCAGCTGAAGACTCCAATGTTCTCGGATCGGCTACTTCAGACCGACTTATCCAACGACTTTCCGGAGGATATCATGTCTCTTGCCTTCGTCGACATGAGCTACAAAATGGCAATGTCCGTCGAGTTCTTTAGCATGGCGCCTACTGAGATTGAAACTACCTCAACTACCATCACACCACCCACCGATGTTTCAACCGGCACGCCGCCCACTGCCATTTCTACAGGCACGCCGCCCACTGGCGATTCTACTGTTGTGCCGACAACTGAAGTTACTACGGAGACACCAGCAACGGATGTTTCAACCACTACTAAGCTACCAACGGAACCCATCTCTGAACAACATTTCGGCAATATGATTGTAAGTACTCAAAAAATGTATTCAATTGTTCATCGAAATGGAAAGCATGCTCACGGTATTGCGTATCATCTGCTATCTCTAGTTTGGATATTTAAGCCAATGTGCAGGTCTTACTCTCGACACTGATTCCTGCTTGGTCGACTCGACGATTGATGAGTTCATGCGAGTGTATGCCACGGAAGAGAGTGTTAACGGACAACGGCTCCTTCGTGCACGTGGTCGCAGTAGCAGTTCAGTTGAAACGAGCGACGAAGCCTGCGGCCGCCCCGACGTTCCGGAGCAAGATATGCGTGCCATCATGAGCGTTGCCAAGGCGCAGTGCGTGGAGTCAGGGACTGTGGTGTCTGATACTGAATTCGAGTCTGTTCTCAGCACCTTCCTGCAACTCTTTGCCAGCAAGGGGTGCTGGGTATCGTTATGCAGCGGGTCCGACGATTCTACCGAGCTTCTTTTCAAGATTCTTCTTGACGATGCCGCCGAGTGTGTTGGAGTCCAACTTGATGCCAACGAATGTGTTATGGATCACATCATCGGGCTCCTTGTCAATGGAGGAGATCCCGTCGCCGCCAGTGTATCTCGCAGCTTTCCTCGAGTGCTTCAGCAGGTTGATTCGAATCCTTGCAACAAGCCAAGTGAAGAAGAGTTGGACTTCTTCGTGTCATACTTGTTGACAGATGCCGAGGCTAAGTGCAGCGAAATGGGAGTCGATCTGAACTCGACAGATTGGTATGCGTTGTCATCCAACCTAGTGACCATCTTTTCTTCGCCAACGTGCTGGGGAGTGAATGGCTGCAATGATGCGGAAGTTGTTTCGACGAATTCGACCGCCGTGAGCGGTCCCGGAGAGGAGCAAAGCATCGACATTCAGCTCAGTACCGACCCTGCGAGTCGAACCCAGAAGAACTACACTGCGGCAGTTATTGGTGCCGTTGGAGGTGCAGTTGCATTAGCGTTGTTCATCGTAGGCCTTCGCACCAAGAAGGGCCAAGGTGTGGATGACGTTCTTCTTCCCGACGAAAAGTCTAACGATGATGACGATGGATCCAACGATGGCCAGTCTACCGCATACAACACTGCCGATATGACCTACTCGTCGAGTAATAACGATCGCATCAATGTCAGCCCACTCCCGTCTCCCGCCTCCTACTGTGGTCCTGTGCCTCCTATCCTCCCTTCCTTGGAGCAGGATGATGGCTCACTGGATCTCTCGGAAGAGGCACTTTTCATTGGCTCGTCTAACGGCTCGAGAGATAACGGCGAATTGCCTGTGTGATCGTTTGTGTTAGTCTGCTTATTGTTTCGAAATGGTCGCAATCGATACTCGTGAGATGATTCCTCGCTGGAATAGATATAATGGAGTATCTTAAGATCATATGCATATTTTCTCCAAATAGAAACTATACTTTTGGGTCGGTAATGGCGATCTGCATACCTCTGACTTCTTGCGAGATGATCCTTGTCGTCCTCGTCGTCCCCCTCATCCAACACGCCCATCCATGAGCTGTTGGGCGTTGTCAGTCAGAATGTCCTATCCGTTAATATCTTGCATCAGATGCATAATAATTTCGAATGGACAAAATGCGCATGCATCCTCATCTCAATAAGCGGATTTAAGTGAGCCATTGGTATCGCTAGTTTTTTCGTGCGAGATGTGGATGGTGGATGGCATTTGGAGCACGATACTGAATCATTTAATACGATGCGCTGATTTTGTTTGCAGTCAGACTCTGAAGCAATAATTGAGAGGTGGCGTTATGACACAGATTTCTTCGAATAGAATTGTTTGACAAATGGATTAGTATGACATCAACTCTTTCTCACCTTTCATTAGATATGCTCACACCGCATACAGCAGCAAGTAGCGATCCTGTTGAATTTTACATGCCGACCTCCCATCGCTATGGACAATGGACACTTTATACTCTCCTTCCTCTCTTGCCCACACAAAAAATGTTCCACATCACATCATCTGTCGAGAGAATGGATGTGATACTGCTACCTACCTACCGTATAGACCGGGGTTTAAGCAACAGCTAATGTTCTAGCGCGAAACGAAAG
>JALLBB010000563.1:0-14054 GCA_036939735.1 Discostella stelligera
CAATAGTCGTCGTCCTCGGGGACCCATAAGATGTACTTTAAAATTTCTGTTATATGTATAACACATGATTAATGAACCTCCCATCATCACTTCTCTTCAAACATCATCATGATTAAAATAGTAATACAATACACAACAATCAAATTATAGTGACAAAGATAATGCTGATGAATTTATTAGAGGTGCAAAGTGTTTGTGCATGTGGGGGAGGTTCGTGAACAACAATAAGTTTGCTCGGATGTGATCTAATAACTAAAAAACAATACAATATTAAACTTAACAATTAACAAAAAAGCAGAAATAGATGGATAGATGATGGTGCAACAGCACTTCGGATGGTCAGCTGTCTTCATGAATGAGAATATTTGAAAGAGGCAACTTGCAACAGCTGAAATGGAGGGTATGGTTCGGATAATTGGTGTATATGGTGGAGATGGTGGAGAAATTCAAAATTGGCACTGGACAGCATCACGATGAGACCCTTCCGGCATCACATGTGCAGTAGTGGATGTGGTCAAACGATGCAGACATTAAAAATATACTCTCCAGGCACCGTTATATGGGGTTATTTTAATTTAATTCTTTGTGTTCATGCATCTGCGGAGGATAGAGTAGTCAGCTAGTTCAGCTAGTTAAAATAGTCTCAATTTTACGATGATCTTCAAATTAGTGTAACTCTATGATTATCTATGGAAACCTTAATTTCAAGGGCTTTCCAACGAACTATTTAGGTTTCTTAGTATTGTGGAAATTGACTGTGACAGGCTATTTCTGTGAGGTAGCTGAATTCAATAATTTTTGCCCGGCAAGAGCACCGATTCGTCATGCTACGTGGTGTTTGCACACATGTTTTCTCGCAAGGAGAAATGTTGTGGGAATGCCTGCTCGCTCAACACGAGAAGCTCTTTTGAGTACGAGAAACGTTTTTTCATATTTGTGTTGCGGTCCCACAACCTGCCACCTCGCTGCCGCGCCACAAGAGAGAAAAACAAAGAAAAGAAAAAAGAAGAAGATGCGATGGTGATATTTTTTGTTGGTTGAGGATGATAAACACCAATTGAAATTGATGGTACCGATGCTGATGCGTCTACGAACCTCCATCCCTCAGCAGTTTACCTATGCCAATAAAAAATAAATAATCATGACATCCTTCCTTTCTCGAATCGCCAATGAAGCTTCGGCTGCCCTCTCCGATGCCTACGGTCACATAATGCACGGCGATGAGGCCGGCGCTTCGGCAAAAGTCGTTTGGGTGGTCCATCCCACCAATGTCCCAATCGATATTCAATCGTCTGCAGTTGCAGAAACTGCTGGTGGTGCTGCTTCTGTTGCAGCAGCAGCAGCAGCTATGGCTGTTGCTGCAGCGGCTGCAGGTGGCGAGCATTCGGTGGGAGGTGCATCTTTTGCCCCTAAGATGCAGCAGCAGCCGTCGACGAAAAGCCGCGAGGAGATCGGTGTTGGTGGTGCAAGCGTGGCATCGCCGGGAAGGAACTCATCTCCGTATTTGTTTACTCAAAAATTCGGTGAGTAACGAGAATTAGTATGCTGTATGTCACATGCATCGTGATGGTTGGTTCATGTCAATGGCGTACTTTCTTCGATCAATATGAAAAACGTGGTTAGATTTGGGACTGACATTCATAGAAATCAATGACCGCGCCTACGTCCGATCTGTCGATATCGGTTCCAAAGCCGAAAAAGCAGGCATTCAACCGCAAGACTGTGTCCAGTTTGCTCTTGTGGTTGGTGGGCCGCAATTTGAGGATTTGCAAAGCATGCGACGGAGCAGCGTGGCACCACCAACTAGTCCGCATCATCATCATCATCATGGTCGGGGACGGAACAGCAATCGAGATTATTACGAACGCGAGAATAATGAGGAAGAATTATTGGATGCCAAGGCGACGAAATTTGCACTGGAATGTGAAAAACGTGGCATGAGAACTTCATACAATGAACTGCGTGATTTGTTTGCTGGATGTACCCTACGGCCCAAAGGTGAAGGTGGTGGCGAGGGTGTTGGTGCTGCTGTTGGAAGTGGGACAAAAGATAAGATGGAATCCATGCTTAATCTTCCTTCAAGGACACCATCCAGTCGGCCAAACAGTGCGACGATCGATGATGATTACACAATTGGATCCAATTCTTTAATTATTACAGATTCAGTAGGCGGGGTCTTTGAAAAATCTAAAAGGTCGAAGGAGTATGTCTCCTCACGACGAGTTCCGTTACCCGACAATAGAACAGCGAAAAATGTCACCATGAACGTGACCAATGCCGCGCTGCATGTGGCAGGGCGATGCTTTGATGGTGATGATGGTGAGGCAAGTGAATTTGAAGAAGATCACAACCGAGGAACGATAACTGGATCAAAAAAGTGTTCTCCACCTCTAGATACCCCCGTAACACCAATCAAAAGCAATACTTTAATATCGTCCTCCTCGCCGCGACAATCTGGAGGATCTTATGGTGATGGCATGTTGGAGCAATCGCTTTGGCCTGTTGTCTTGGTGTTTCGGCGAACTGTGCAGAGGAAACGAATGCTCAGCAATAACAAATGGGGAAGTCCGGGATTGTCACTGAGAGGTTCATTGTTTGGTATCCCTTCGTTACGGATGGATGATGAATGTGATCGCGCCGCGGCGTTGATACGGCAATTAGCACCACGTACGAAGGGCCAGACTGGTCACTCTGACTCCGATATGTTTTGCACACACGAGGTCGACGGGGATAGTATAAATGCGCATACGGTTGCCACGGCTACTGAGCACGGTGGAATGGATGAAAATATTGAGGCATCTACAATTCGCGGCATGATAGAGGCTGCGGTTGGCTTGGGATTCGTGAGAGTGTCCAAAGTTGTTGTTGGGGTAAGTCTGCAACATGGTTCAGGAATAATCATCTCTCGTTTACCTGATGGGACATGGTCAGCACCCTCGGCATTGGGAGTTTACGGTCTTGGTGTTGGATTTCAGTTTGGACTGGAAGTTGCAGATTTCATGTTCATCATACAAACAAATGAAGGCATGGAGCATTTTAAGAGTAGTGGGAATTTTGTCGTCGGGGGAAATATTGGGGCTGCAGTAGCTAATTGCGGCAGAGAAGCGTACGGTGCGGCAAGTCTTGGAGTGTGCTCGGGCATGTTACCACTTGACGAACAAAATGAGCAAGATGTCGATAACGAACATGTTGACGACGATGAAAAGACGTATCAGTCAAATAAATCATATTCGCATGGCATTCAAAGGAAAAAGAAGGGCAATGATATTGCTCCTATGGTTGCATACGCAAAATCGCAAGGGCTCTATTTTGGTGTCAGTGTTGATGGGCTTAGATTTTTCACACGGAACGACATTAATGCTCGGACTTACAAATTTTCAATGCTGAATGACATGTCAGCGAAATATATATTAAGCGGTCTAGTTGTTCCTCCTCCAGAGGTAAGCTTGTCACATGAATTATTAAAGTATCTCGCATCAAATGATCCTTACGTATTTGCACCGCTTTGCATTTCAATTCACCTGCAGGCCGAGGATTTGTATAGTGCCCTTCACAGGTACGTTTCTTGACCTTCTCGACTATGCTCAACACCAAGTATTTGGATCTGACAATCTGTCGTGTAAATTCAAAGCGTTGAATACATTCATGAAATCATTGAGCTACCGCGTCCTCCAGAAATGCTCAGAAAGGATTCAATGAATGATTGGCGTTTTGATCGCTCCATTGCGTGCTTCAAAGGTGAAATTGTAGACAGTAGTAACAGGAAATCAGGAAATTATCCTCAATATTCATTTCTCTCGACGTGAGTGTCACATGCTTCGCAACTCACTCTTTGTTCCAATTTATGTAGGAGCTGAAAGTAACTAACACGTGCAATTACAGGCTTAATAGAGAGGAAGCAGACCGATTTGCCCAGTTTGAGACAAAGTTTAAGAAGTTCATGTATGGGGGTGTCACTGTGCAACATCTGAAGCCAAATTCTGCACCAACTCGCGATGGCATGACAAGAAGGGAGAAGAGAACTTTGTGGTTGATGCTCCCAGAAGTTGGCTCACTAAGATTAGGGCTGGTATCAAAAATGAAAGACAATGGAATCGACACAGCCATGGATGATGTCACAGTTGCAAGTAGTACAGCTTCTTCCAAAGCCGATGTAGATGTGAGTACTTTATTTTTTGGTTGAAGTAGTCGCACCAACCTAAATTCATATCTCATGCATATCATTGTCTATTTTAAACGTCCACACTCTTTTAGGATGTAATTGCGCTTCCTGGTACTGCGAATATCAGACTATCCCCGAAATACTCTGTTTCACTAACTGACATAACTTCATTATCTCAGGATCCGAATGTAAGTCCAACGTGAAAGCTCCGTTCATGTTTTGGATGTTTTCTTAATGTCAGTATTTTTTGCTTCAGGCTACTGTCCGGCTGAGTCCTGATGATGCAACCGAACACCTTCGGGTAATATCAATATGCGATGCTACAGGCAAATCGATACTATTCCTAGCGAATTCCAATCGAGAGGCCGAACTGCTTTTTTGTGGCTTGAAGCTGCTCCTTGAATGTGAGACTTCAAGGCTTAGTGTCAGGGGAGGTGTACCACTCAACAAGTTAGGCGGAAAGCTGGGAAAAGGTGCTTTGTCTCCAGTATCAGCACGCGGGATAACGACACCATATAGTAGGAATCGACGAGAAGGGCATGACATTAACAGACGCCAGGCTCCCAGAAGTATAGATCTCCACGACAAATCTAAATACTCCTCTCTGGGGGAACCAGGCTCCAGCAGTGATGAATCACCTTCCAACGACGGCGGCGGCTCACATATCAATCAGGAGTTCGAAAGTGCCAGTCTCCATGATCGCCACAAAGTCCCGGAGGGTAGGCAGAGCTGGTCACAGCTACCGGGAAGAAATAAAATGAAAGAAATCGCAAGTGGTGGAAGGCTCTCGACTGACCAGCTCCAGTATCCAACTTATCAAATCGGAAAACCGATATCCACAGACATTGCGACAAATATATCGCTGCCTCTTCCTCTTTCCGTGTGTCGAGTGCTTCTTTTGGATTCCTCATCTCCGGTAAATAGGACGTGGGAAACAGGTCGCGCTGATTCCGATTTCCGACATGATGCATGGATGTTTCCTCCAGGAACTATACGCGAGTTCGAAGCGAACTCACGTACAGAACAACAACTAATCTCTCGTGGATCTATGGCAGGAGCTTATCGGACTATATCTTACAACAGGGTTCGTAACAGTGAGATGGTGAGGCTCAGTGAGACAGTAATCGTTGAACAAGACGACATGATGCAAGGTTTAATGTTCGTTATCAAGGACGAAATGCCACGCAGAGGCTTTCAAGTAAAGGCATGCATGCACTTACGTTCCTTTGGACAACAAAGCTGCGAAGCTAGAGTTGTGGCGGACATACGGCCGATCGGCAAAAATATCAGCAACCAACAGGCCGTGCACAAGGCGTATATACTTGTTCTTGATGAAATGAAGAAGAGATATGGACTTGAGGAAAAAGGTACAATTTGCATGTTTTTTTCGCCATTTACTTCGCAACTGCTCCAGACCTAATTTAGTTCACACTCGCTGTTCTCGAAGGCTTGTTGGCTGTCTTCCTTGACGTATGCAATACACCTTCCCGACAGGGCGGTTCTACGCAGTCATCAAACAATCTGGCTCCTCCGAGAATCCCGCAATCGATTTCTCACTCTCCAAAAAGCAAAATTCTGTCTTCAATAACTTCGTTCAAAGATGTTCCTCCTGTCAATAAAGAAGATAATCCAAACATCTCTCGGCAGTCACAAGGCAATAGATCCCCAAGCTCTCGCGCGAATGTAGGACCGAACATCACTCCTTCTAGCCCAACGTCTACAAGGCAGTTGCAACAGAGCAATAAGCATCATGAGAGACCAAGTACACCATCCATACGTACGACCGGTAATTCACCCCAACCTCCTCTACAGCCACAGTTGAATGCTGATGAGTTTGCTGATTTCCCAGACTTTGATGGTATTCCAAAGAATCCTGTAACAGTTGAAGTAAAACCACTGCCGAAAATACGTCTCGATCTGCTGCCAGTTCCACGCGAAGAAGACGAGGAAGAAGACAATTCGCTGTCGGCTGCGGACAAACTGAAACGAAAATCAAAACACTCCAAACACAAACATCGCCGCTCAAGTAGAAATAAATAAGCATCCACATGTATGTACTTCTCATTGCTAGTTAGATCTAGTATCTGAATATAACTGATTCAGCTCGTCTTCCTATCCGGCTAATTGACAAAGCTTTCTAACACTGCAGTGATAGCAATATGGTACTTTGTTATGATCATAAAATATTATGGAAGGCTGCAATGACCAACGCATTGAAACTTCTTACCTCGCATCACAGTCACCTTCCAGAAACACATCAGTTGGTTGGCCGAGGGTGAAGCTCCCAACCACATCGCGATTAATCAACAACCGATGCACATTACTTTTGACCCAGTTGGGAATCGAAGCCACGGGATCCACAAGAAGGCTTGTCCCCAAAACTACCACCAGATCACATGATGCAACATCAAGATGGACAAGTTGACTGAATCGGTCAGGCATTACTTCACCGAAGAAGACTATGGATGGCTTTACAAAGCCACCGCATCTACCGCATGTTGGCGCCTTCCCTTGCAACAACATGCTTTCTTTACAATCATTAGCATCGTGAGTTAAGCCACAATCGATACAATTGGAAGATCGGAAGTGCCCGTGACACTCAACCAACAGCGCGGGATGCACCCCCGCAATTTCCTCAAGACCATCAATATTTTGAGTCTATTACAAATAAAAGGAGTGTAATGTGAGCGCCGCCAAGCGACCATGTGAGTGAATGTTGAATGCATTTTAATGCTTACATAAATTCTTTGTAGTATGCCTCGCTTGTCCAGTAAACTCAGAAAGCAATGCGTCAGGGTTGGCCTGCACGATGAAGATGCAATGGATCGTGATGGGGAGCGAATTTTTGAGAGGCCAATGAAGAATGAATTCAAGATGGAATCGATGTGAGTCTGGTGCCTTAATGTCATAATCTTCGGTAAGCCCAGTTGCAGAGAAAGTTTGATCACGTGCTCACCTGTATTTTACCCCGGGCCATATTTCTTTTGATAAGGTGACAAAAGGCATTGGGTTCCTGCGGTAAAAGTCGACGTCGAAAATGGCTTCCGGGTACGGCAAATCATATTTGCGTAAATTATCATACCTGGGCATCATTTTAATGAAAGAATAAGAATGAAAGAAAACTTTTCCACATCCATAAAACGCTTGATTGGTCGACTTACAATCCTGATCCTGGGGTTCGGAACTGAGATAGTAATAAATATTACGATGCGTTTTGAGTAAAAAAAATAGAGCACGGATGACGCCGATGATCACGTATGCATACAAAAATTAAGAGCGCGGCTGCTTACATCTGGAATTCCAGCACTACATGATATTCCTGCACCAGCGACAACTAAAATCCTCTCATACAACCCCTCCCGCAATGATGCGACGATTTTTTCCAATGTTACTTTTTCCGCTTTTGAAAATAATGTGCGATGACATCGAGACGAGCTCGATTTTTTAGAGATAGTGTGCAAGAAGGCACGGGAGGTGGCCACCGATAATGAGAGTAATGCGGAAATTTTCTTCATTGTCTGTGAGTGGTATTCTGGAAGCCAGGTTCTTCGATGCCGACCAACCTGGCCACTGGCCATGGCGACGTGTAGAGTATGTACCTACGTACCTACGATATTATGGTATCAGAGATCCGTAGTATCGTACGCTTTGTACGTACGCAGAAGCAATTCACTCGCTCACAAAAATTATTTTTGGCTAATTCGAATTCGTTTTTGTTCCTGCTTCTCTCAACAACTTAATGCCCTAGAGCAGGAAAATAATAGAAAGTAACAGCACCTCGAATCATGACGACAAAAAAAATATGCGCTGCAGCCGCGGTCTTCCTCCTGGCTATGTCGCTTGCCATTGTTACAGATGGATCACTTTCGTGGGGTACATTTCTTGGCGCGAATTGGAAGGTCGGTGAAGGTGAGGAGGAGGCGAGAAGTCAGTTGCTGGTCGTACACGATGTCTACACCGCACACAATGCCCAACCATTCCGCCTTGATCGCGGTCGTATCTTACTCTATCCTCTCCCTTTTCTGCACAATTACGCACCTAGACAATATGAGGAAAGAGCTATCACTCTATATGAAGAGCGCACAACGGATATGCACCAAAGATGTAGAGAAATTGTGCGAAAACGGACGATATGTCAGTGGCCAAACCGAAGCCTACACGTATTGGACCGACCCGGATTACAAACGACACACGTATAAACATTGGTCCAAGGTACCCTTTGGGTTTGGGAATGAATCCGACAATTGTTTACGAAGGGAATTTGAACAATACAAAGCAGGAACAAAACGTAGATTGATCCCAAAATGTGTGGAATGGATAGAGAAATCGGAAGAAAAATTCGAGGAGATACTCCAACGAGAGAATGGAAATGATAAACGCGAAATGTTTGTCCTGTTCAGCACCATTTTTGCTACGGTCATGTCAGGAGTATTGGGATACATATTTGGACTATTCCTCAATGATCGAGACGATTTATTTTCGTACCAAAATAGAAGAGAGAACAGAAGGGTATTGATGTACTTTTGCATTGCAATAACGCTCCCTGCGTTGTTCATTTTATGGGCAAGTGTAAAGTTACTTTGTCTCATGATTGGCTGTTTCGTAGTTGGGAGAGGAGTGCAGTATTACATGCAAAAGCGGGAAGAACGAGAGTATTCAACAGTGCCGATGTCTGATTCTAGACTGGTCTTCGCTGCGATTCCTGTTGAATAATTCTAAACAATTTACGATGGTATTAGTAGCGATGCAATGTGTATCAGTGATTCTAACGCGCCTGAAGCCACCATGCACTTTAGGGGGGGCTTGTGGCTCCAACCAACAGAACGATACTCCAACGAGAAAGGCATGCAAGACTGTTCCATACAGTTGGTGAAGGGGAGATACAAATGTCTCTCTAATTTAAGGAAAAGAATTGTTAACTGCGTCGCAGTAACACCCTACCGGGAGTCTATTAATGATGTTTTTGTCGAGGGTGGCGTGACAGGGTTCTTCCATCTCATCGTTAGAGTCTCCTCTAACGGCGCCTAGACACAGTGATTGAATCACATAAGGAGACAGCTTTCTGTATCATGGCTCAAGGATAAGCATTATTATGAAGGAAAATCATTCAATCACAACATCACGACGAGCAAGAAAATTTACTCGTCCCATCCAGCCTCTGAGGTGGCAATCACATACGAGGCAACGTTGGCAATGTCTTCCTCAGAAAGACGTCCGCCGAAGGCAGGCATGGCATTCTTTCCATTGGTGACCTGTGTCATGACCGCCTTTTCGTTGCGTCCGCCGGCGAGGTATTGCTCAAGAGCAGCCTTTTCGAGGGTCTTCTCGGGCATGATGACGTTCTGTCCTCCGGCGTGGCACGCGGCGCAGTTGGCGTTGAAGACTTGCTCTCCAGCTCCAACATCCCCGGCGAAGGCAGGAGAAACGGCAACTCCTGCAGTGACGGCGGCACCAGCAACGGCAGCCTTGACGGCCTGTGAGATTTCAAGGTGAAGAGAGAGAGAGAGGGCATACGTGCATGTCAGGATTTGAACCAAAGATGAACTCTCACGGACATCAGACGGGAGATGTTTCTGATTGACTACGCTCAACCCGGATTACCGCAAAAGTTGTAACCCAGGACACTTACAGCAGGGACCTCAAAGTGCTTGGGGGTGGTCCAGGCAGAGGCGGAGGCGATGAGAGCGGCAACGATGGTGAGCTTCATTGTGGTGGAGGAGGTTGATGATGGATGATATCCTTTGTATGAGGTGTGATAAGGGAAACAAGGCGTCTGCTCCTCACGTGCCAGCGCGTGCGGCCGCCGCTGCTGCTGATTCAACTTTCCCTCTTGACGCTGACATCACTGACGAACCGCTCAGGAGTTAGTATTATTCCTACGTGATGGAGATGTCTTCGAAAAAATCTTGTCTCCTTGAAGTTGTTTGGGCGGATCTTTTCATTTCGGGATTTGACACTTCCTGGCGGGAGGGATGAAGCAAAACACACCAATTCAACAAACTGCAAAAACTTGCATCGTACCGACGACGCTTGCAACCCAACAACAACCCCCAGGTGCAACTGGCTGCATCGGCATCGGCATCGGCATCGATCGAACATCGCATTTGAGTATAGCGATGGTGATTATTAGATGGTAGATTAAATGTGGGGGCTACTGATACTGATCATCTTCGTGACAATCAATCAGATTCATTCGAGAGGGGTGGCATTTCAGTTTCCTACAGTGAAGTTCATCGGTCTTCCTCCTGGAGAGTCCTCTACAGCACCACATATATTTGTAAATAATGACCCAACAGATATCGCAGAATTAAAGAAGAAGTTCGTGAAATATTGTGAGATTATTTCAGATGACAACTATTCATTGTGTTGGCAACCTCATGTACGAGAGAGCTACGAAGTTGCCTCGTCGATATTCGAGGGAATTTCACAAATTTTGCGACAGAGGCAGGGCGATCATCCACCAACAACACCAAGTAGTGATATCTTGATTTTTTCCTTTCCATCGATGAAAAAGCCTGAAAATCTTGTGCACATTTCAAAAGTTTTGCAATCCGACAAGTGCAAGCAATTGCTTGGATTGAATAATGCAAATGCAGAGTTATATCCGTCATCTCCCGCTCCCTTTATCAGTATCAAATTTGCGACCTTGGCAAAGAACAAAGAAGAAACGAAATATCACAGGGCAACTCTTCCAACCGACAGCGCCACACTGGTTGCCACAAGAAATTGGGTAAACAATTTCCTTGGAAAGTATTCCCTTTGTCCGTATACTCTTTCTACTTCCCGGGCAGCAGTTGGGCTCTCCTCGGTCGGAGTTCCAGTGGGTGGAGTACATGTAAGAGCGGAATACACCAACTCAGGATACACTTCCAATGCAATCTATAGTATCTTGAAGGCCTCTGAGCTGGTGGCTAATTTTTGGTCAGAAGTTGTTACTCTAATGAATTCGACCCAAGAAGAATGGGCAACATCGCTACTTGTTTTTCCAGAATATGATTCAGATTTTGAGTCATTTATTGATGTTTGTGATGGTATTATCGAACCGACGGTGGTAGCAACTCAATCTACCGACTTCGTAGGGAGGGCATGGTTTCATCCACTATATGATGCCGACGTAATTGGGCATTCCAAAGTAATTCCCGGTCATGCAGTACCTCACAAAATGGTAGAAGGGTTTATGAACTCACTTTCGTCATCAAGTACTGGAATTGCTCGAAGGGATTTGTTACAGCATGACGATCTAGCAAGGGCAAACAACAAAGTTCGACAAACACCACATGCAACAATCAATATTCTGCGTCGCAATCAACTTCTTGCTGCAGCCGAATATGAAAAGAAATTAGGAAAGAAGAAGCCCAAGGCCAACTCGGTGTACGTTAAAAATGCAGTTCGCCTTTCCAAGGCATTGAACAGTAGCGATGTATCTTAGAAATTACAATATCATTTGTTGAAAAGAAAAACAATGTTCATTGCTTCTAATCCTCTATTGTAGAAGTGTAGGTGATACTTCATGAAGCGAGCAATTATTATTGAACATCATCACCGTGTCTTTCTTTTCTATCCAGGTTCGTCGATCGCCTGCAAATTATTTTTCACACTCCAATATTCAATACGTCGTGTTGTGATTCCATGCACTGCAACAGAAAGTGAGAGAATCGAGTATCTCCCGCCACGAAGCAACGAAGTCACAGTATCATCAAGTAGATACCCTTGCCACAAGTCACAGATCGACCAGAACCATGACCAACTCCAAACCCATCTTTCGATGGCAAAATGTCATCCTCGCGCTGCTACATCTAATTGGCATTGCATACTTGCCCCTCGCCCACTCTGATTCGGAAAATGCAGTCGAGCTCAATCCTCTCGACGTGGAGCTGATGGACGCCATCCGTGACGAGAATATCAAGGCCGCAAACGCCGCACTCAAGGCGGGGGGAAATATCAACGCCATCTCACCTAAGGGAAGTCAAACACCGTTGATGCAGTCGGTCCTTCATGGTAGAACGAAGATGGTAGAATGGTGTCTCGAACATGGTGCTGATGCGACAATTCCTGAACGGCAGGGCTACACGCCCATGCACGGTGCTGGATTTCAGGGACGTGCCGAAATTGCAGCGTTGCTTTTCAAGCATGGCGTGGGGTTGAGGGATGTCCACGAGGATGGACACGAACCTGCGAGTGAGTCATCGTGAATTCATTTTCTTACACTTATAAAAAAATCATGGATGAATCTGACCATTCTCGGACCTCGTATCTACCCTGAAGTTCGGTCGTGCTGGGGTCCTGAAGAGCGGCACACGGCAACGGTTGCTTGGTTTCTCGACAACGGTGTTCCTCTAGACGATATTTATGACAAATGCTTGGAAATGACGAACAATTCGAACACGAAAGCATTGCTCAAAGCGCGAAGGGGTGGCAGTGAGCTTTGATTTGCACCGTGGGAATGACAATTCGAATGTTAGAAGTATATGGATGGGATGAGGAGACGCTATTCTAATGATTTATTTCTGATTCATGTGGGTGTGCAATGCAATTTAATATTCTCTCGATGCATTCCTTCCGTGAGGGCACGCTAGCACCCTGAATCATGACACTACTCGTACCTGTGGCGCAACCCCATCGCATTCCCTCTTTCACTGCCTCTTTACTTTCTTCACCTCTTTCACTCCTAACGCTGAGATAGCCGAAAAGGAAACCGGCAGCAAATGCATCACCAGCCCCTGTTGGGTCAATCGGGTTATCAATCTCTGGAGATGTTTTTTGATGATGCACGATATTTCCGTTGTAAATCGCGACAGCGCCTTTCGATTGAAGTGTCACAATAACGAAGGTTTTGGAATTGGCAAAGGGTGCAAATTTGGCAACGTGTCGGAGGAAATCTGTATGGTCATTGACATCACTCAACATTGTGGACTGACACCTCGTTATTTTCCGCGCTTCAATCTCGCTCAAGAACAAAAAATCAATGTAGTGCAGAAGGGTGAGAAGTCCTCCATCCCATTTCTCTGTAGCATCTTGTTGTGGTACCAATGATATAGTCGTATTCATATCAATGTCTTGCATCTCTGCTAGCTTGCACGCCAGTTGTCCGTCCCAGAAACCCGCGATATTGTAGTATCCTGCAATATGAACATGTCGTTGGCGAACGCCATGTATGCATACGCCGCCAAGGGAATGATTTGCCAATACGTGCGAACCCCGAAAATCCTCCATGCAACCTAAATACGTCATGAAGGATCTATCGCCGTTCGATACAATCACGGCGCAATGTCCGGTGGCCTTGCCATTCTCATCGTCTTGGTTATCTCGAGGGCAGCAGGCCGTCGTCATCATCCGTCGGTTGATTAGTGAAAATCCATGGCGGCTACAGTGAGACGATATCATCTTCCCATATTCGTCGTGTTCGTTGATAACCGTCTGGAGACTTACATTCCACGTACGCTTAGGATTATTGGTGTCGCCGTCATCGTTCCTCTCCCAGAATTGTTGCAATAGAGATGAGAGGTGCGTCGCCGTATTCAGACCAGAACCACCAGCAACCGTATGCATTGGACGAATAAGGCGCGCATCACCGCCGTGCTGCGGCATGCCGTCCTCGAGGTAGCAGTAAATGTCCGCGAAGGCATCGCCGATAATGTCAATGGAGAGATGATGATGATGCATGATGATGATGATGGCGCATGTGAGAGAGAAGTTAATGTTGTCAAAGCTATACAGCTATTTCCAGCAACTCTTTTATTCTTGGACAGGTCTAATGCTTGCTAGTTGCAGTGCCTAAACTGAGAAGCTTCTTGCCATTACGACGGAGACGAGTGGTTATGGTTCATGGTTCATTGGGGCATCTCAATAAGACTCAGTCTGCACCACTTAAGACATAGGTGTAATTTCTTAA
>JALLBB010000564.1:0-14815 GCA_036939735.1 Discostella stelligera
GAGGGGGGAAGGTGATGGATAAATTAATGTTTTCATTGTTTTTTCGCCACCACTACCACCTGAAGTAGTAGATACCACCACCACTCTCTAGAGAGATACTAAGGTACTGTGCCCGATATGGCAAGTACGATGTGTATTGTTGTTTGGCTTAGGAAGCGTGAAGCGTCATGTCATCTATTATAGCATGGCCATCTGTCTCTTGTTTAGCACTCTCTCCATGATATATTATTACATGTTTGAGCGACACACGGCGGTGAGGTGCTCTGACTGCTCTTTGGAAGTTTGGATGATAATGCTGCTAGCTGCTGTTGCTAAGCTCCTCCCACGAGAGGGATTTTTAACGCAGCCGCTGCCGCGCAATAGAGAGTGCGCCGGGTGGGTGGTGGATGATGTGAATGTGATGATGCGTGCACACCGGATATCGTGGGGCTGTACTACAAATTCCAGCGTAGGAATGTACGGAGAGAAGTTAGAGAGGTGACAGTGATTTTTCTTTGTTCAGGGTGATGGTGAATAGTGATGGAAGAGGTATTTCTCTAGAGAGAGTAGTGCAGCATTAGTATTCATGCATGTCGACCCTTCGATGATGATATTATGTTGTGATGAATCAAACTCCAAGATGACAACAGGCGAATGCCACCAACGACGACGCCAACGCGTTGAAAGTGGCAGCGCTCTTAAAGCCGCCTTTGGGTCGAACTTCGAAGCGGTGGCATTGTATCGAATATCGTTGGGCGTCATGCTGCTCGTCGAGCTTGTATCGCGTTATCAATATCTGCATGCCTTCTACAGCGATGAGGGGTGAGTCGATAGTGGAGAGCGAGACAGCAACAAATTTCAATACAATGTTCGATGTTGTTAGTATGAGTTTGGATATTTGTTTTTTCCTTACTTACCGATTATTGCTCGTTCTATTATTTTCATGTCCACTCTCGCACACACACAATGGTCAACAACATCATATATATTGCGAAAAAGAGTAGCACCCTCCCCCTACGACTACTTATTCCCAAAATAGACACGCTTTACAAATTTATATGCATCCACTGCTACTCAGGATCCATGGAATACCTGCAAGCAGTACTCTCCATCCAAGTCATACTGGCGATAATGCTAATATTGGGATATAAGACTAAGTTGGCCTCGATAGGGAGTTGGATCCTTTACCTTAGCCTGACGTTGCGCAATACATGGCTCAATTTTATCTTGGATAGGTGAGAATGCTCTTTTTCCAAAAGAATGAGAGAATTGAGCGAGAAAATACATCACATATCATCATACTGGCATGTTCTCACTTATATCTTCTTCTTCTCTCCCTCTCCTGCAAAGATACTTCCACTACCTGTTATTTTACTCCATGTTCTTGCCCCTCGATGAGATATGGGCAGTAGATGCCAAGAGGAGGATCCGCAGAGACCAGAACAAGGATGATATTCATACCACCACAAATCCATCGTCGGAAAATAATACAACAACAGTATTTGTCACTCCAGCAACGATTGCACTCAAGCTCTTCATCACGTGGCTTTACTTTGATGCGGGATACGGCAAATACGCCGATCCATTGCAGGGATGGACGCTCCATCCTCCACACTTCTTACCTGCGTTGGATACGTACGTTCGCCACACGAAAGGCGCTCGATATGCGTACGGGTTGCTCGGACCGACGGGATTGCGATATTTGACACCGACTGTGGTATACGTCGAATTGCTTTGTGCTCCGGTAGCGCTGTTCGGGAGCTTCATCTGTGGAACGCGGAATGGAACGAAGAACAGCAAGGTCTTGCTGTACGGGGTGATTGCACTGATTTGCACGATGCACTTGGGAATTGCGCTCACCATGAACAATACTGTGCTCTTAAGCTTGGTGGCGTGCGTTGCGTGGTGCATCTTCTTGCCCGAGGGGGTTGGCGACGATCTCTTGTGGTGGTTACCTCTTTCAGGTGGAAGTGGCAGCGGAAGGGGAGATATTATTGGAGGTGACGATAACAAACCGATCTCGTCATTGTCATTTGCCAGGAAGCATGGTTTGTCTGCACTCATCATTGGAATCATGATATCAGGATCCATATGGTTCGAAACGATGAGCACGCAATGCAATCAGAGCATGGAACATGTCTGGTCTACCTTACTGCACAATCGATGGAATGTTTTCGTTGGTGCGGAGGAGTAAGTCTGTGAAAGTCCATTTGAAAGTCAGGTTGCATCGAGAATGAGGAGCTCACCCACTCTGTTGTTCGAACTAGATATGTCACATGGGAAATAGCCCCAGGTCGATTGATGGACGGGTCCATCGTAGACGTGTGGTCGAAATCCGACCACGTGTCGTGGGAGATGCCCGGAGCTGGGGCACCATGCACATCGACGGCGAGGGCTGGTCGATGGAGATCATTTCCTTATTTGGCAGAGTTAGATGGCGAGGATGGAGAGACGCTCTGGAGTTACTTATGTCGGCAATGGGACGACGAGAATGGTGTGGATCAAGGTAATGAAGGGAAGAAGCTCCTGAGATTCAACTTTTTCATGCTGCAAGCGGATGTATTGCCAAACATGGGATTCTCGGCCACGAGGAAGAGACTCATTCATGCTCATAATTGTTTGTCGGATTCAAACTTTGTAAAGGAAAGTCATGCGACTGAAGGCATCGCTTTTGCGTCCTCTGGAGAGCTGTAATCATTCACCAACGAATTATCATATAAATGCGGAGAATATTGTCACTCGTTAAGGCACATTAACAAATTAACGCTTTAGTTATCACCCAGTCGGTGCTGATATCGTGCTGTAACCTGTAACCGATAATCAAGCCCCCAACGACATTTACATTGGACTTATTCCAACAAGCTTCTCGCTCAATTCCCAAAGCCGCCTTGCCTTGCCATTGTCGTCACTTTCTTGCGCTTCTTTGCTAACATTACTAACATCGAATTGTTTCCCGAATGCCTCGTCCCCAAACTTGGACGATCCAGGTGGACTGTAGTAGTACGATCCTCCGCTCCTCTCTCCGACCTTGCTACTCAACGTCATGTACTCCAACGCTCCGCCTCCATAATGTGTCGTTTCACCGACTTTCAACACATTCGTCGCGGCAATATCAAACACCTTCGTGAAGACTTGATTCTGATCTCGGAAGAGACCGGTGCCGACGATAAGTCCCGGCGTGAAGCAGTTCACCTTGATGTTATTCTTCGAGGAAGATCCGTAGTGCTCGTTCCGGTCCAGCCGCCGCTGCAGCTCTCTCGCGAAGAGAATGTTGCATAATTTGCTATCCTTGTAGGCCTTATCGGCGTCGAAGGGCCCTCCGTCGACCATATCGAATCGTCGCGATCCGTTGGATACGGCATATTCCAACCCCCCGAGATCGCCCAGCGCGGCGGTCGCGCCCTGCGCCCCCCCCGGACTTTCGGGGTCGTGCACCGAGGAGGAAGTCACCACGATGCGTCCGCCTCCTCCTCCTCCTTCTCTCTCGTCGTCGTCACCGTTGTTGATGAGATTAGATTTCAATAAGAGATGATTGAGATAAAAGTGTCCCAGGTGATTGGTACCCACGGTCAGCTCGAATCCATCCTTGGTGCGAGCGACGTCCTTGGCGTCGATATTGCGTGCTATTCCGGCGTTGTAGCACACTGCATCGAATACGAATGCGCGGTGGGGGTTATGGTTGTTGTTGTTGGTCAAGTAGTCGTTGACAAATGCATCGATCGAGGATAGATCGGCAAGATTGCATTCCATGGGAAGTAATTTTAATGATTTGAGTAATGAATTGGCATCGATGGCATCGTGGGCATTATTGGCAATATTGCTTCGGATCTTATCGGCTGCGGCAATGGCCTTGTCGAGCGTACGCTGACATTATATGTATGGTGTAGTAGTAGCAGTGTGGATGGGATGAACCAATGGGTGGACGAAATCATCATCATCGTGTCGATGTGTGTGTTTGGGCAGGATATATAATAAAATTATGGTTGTTGTGCGCGCAAGGGAGAGACAGAGAGAGAGAGAGAGCGGGGAATGAGAGAAAGATAGAGAGAGACAGCAGCAGCAGCAGCATAGACGATGGGATACAATTCATTCCATTTTAAGTCCACCGTGACTCTCGTCTTTCTCCTCACACTCACGCATCACATCATTCCAAAAGAACAAAACAACGAGACGAGCACGAGAAAGAAGACTCACACAAGCCAAGACAACTTCGTGTCCCCGCAACACCATTCTTTGGGCGGCATCAAATCCGATTCCGGAATTGCTGCCAGTGATTAATATTCGTTTCTTTTGTTTGTCGTTATACTCGTCGTCGCGCGAGACAGTATTTTTATCGACACCATCTTTGTTAGTAGCAGCACTAGCAGCAGCATGGGCGGGATTCTTGGCAGTGGAATCGAGGAGTAGGAGCGACAAGAGTGCCGTCGTTCCTCCGATTATTATTTGTTCCACTGCCAGACGACGACTCACGCTACTACTGCTGTCGTTGGTTTCATTGTCATGGGAGAATGAGAATGGCTCTTCGTTTCCAACATGATCAGATGTTGTGTCAAGGTCATCATTCTGAATCGAGTTGTGGAGAAGGTGACCTCTTTGAGTGTGTTGTTGTTGTTGTTGCACCGCAGTAATAGTGTGGTCATGTCGTCGTCGTTGTTGTCGAATGAGTAGTAGCTGTTGTTGTTGTTGTATGGAATGGAAACCGAGCACGAAGGAGCTAGTACTACTACGGCCAGGGGTGCAATGAAACACTAGCGGCAATAATATTGCCAGTAGTAGTAGTAGTAGTAATGGTGGTGGTGCCGTCGTCGTCGGGAGGAGTCGGTGGAAACTTGTCATGATGGCATGATTGACGGTCCGTGCCTACGAACCATTGCTTTTCGGTGTAGTGAGATTGTGTAGTGTACTACGTATCGTACAACTAACACGGTATCTACTCTAGATAGGATGTTGTGCGCGAGTACGTCACAAAAAATACTGCATTGGGAGGGAACGGTCCCGCCATATCTACTACCGTGAAAAAGATTCCAATCAACACACAATTCAAGACACGCGCACACACACAACGCACACAACAACCAACAACATCGTACAATCGTCAGCCACGAACCTGCACCGTCCGTGCATTCGTCGTCGTCGTGATTTCCGCTTTTGACTCTTCAGGAAGGTGATGGTGGTGTCATTGCTGTAGATGATATAATCCTGTCGGGATAAAAGAAGTACTAGATGAATCAACTACTACGACTACTACTACCTCATGGGCCCTGTGATTATCTAGTAGAGACGCACTCCAAAGAACTGTAATTAATAGCAGCATGCCAATCATCCATCCAAGCCGCCGCCTTTGAAACCCTGGAATTATTATTTTGCCATCATCCACACACACACACTACTGCATCTCCTCCCATCATCATCATCATCATGCCGCCCGCCACCACCACCACAGCCACATCCACCACAGCTACGGCGGCGGTGGGGGACTGGGCCACCATCGGTCCGCTCTCGCACCACCTCTCGCGCTTGTGCGCCTACGTTTTCGCATCGCCGCCGTGCCGCATCCTCTTGGCCGCGTGGATATTATTGTGGAGCACATCCTCTTCTTCTTCTCCTTCTTCTTCTTCGCTGGGAAGAAGAAGGTGGCTCCTTCCTCGCAAACGGAAATTCCGTCAATCCATGGCGATTTTATCGGGGATGGTGGCGGCATTTTGCACCGCCACGTACTTGATGCCGTTGATGATGATGATCGCCGACGACGACACTTCTTCCTCCCACGCGCAGCAGCAACAACGCGGCCGCGACGACATCGAACCAGCCCACGTGGCGCTATTCGTGCTCTCCGTCACCGCTGCCTTCGTGGGCGCCGCCCTGGGGAGCTTGTTGCCACGAGCGGCGTCGGGGGCCACGCTGGGATACGGAATGGCGCTGTGGATGGGTGCCTCTGCCACGACGACCATCGCGGCGGCCAGGACGACTGACGGTTTCCTTCGAGCGTACTACTACTTTTCGGTGGCATGTCCCGTGGCAGCACTTTTGGGGGGTGTTTTGACGGCAAGGTGAGCCGAGCCACTACTTTTACCACTCTACACTTGGTATTCTCGGACTACTAGTACTTTCCAAGGAGTCAAGAGTGTGCTGTATTATCACAATCATCATCTCAACAAACATTCCTTTTTTGTTCCATTCCTGTCGCACCGCCATCATCATCGACACGTCATTATCATGCTTCGTCTCCTCTTCTGCAGATACTACAATCCAATCATACTGACGCTCAGCACCATCGTCATTTTTGGTTCGTTCCTTTTTTCCATCGCCATTCCGAATGCGTTCCACTTTCTTCAACAGGTGGCATTGGGACAAGCATTTTTGGAGTCAACAACAACAACAACAACAACAACAACTGCTTCTTCGGAGAATAACGACAATCATGACCAATTCCTACTCACATTGGCGTGGTTCGTTTCTTGCACAGTCACGGCCGCCGTGATTGTCTACCGCGATTCAACTCTTCTACTCGGTTCGGGCGTTCTTCGTCGAGAAAGAGGAGAGGGAGGAGCAGCCCAGTCCAACAACTCCATCGTCGACGACTTCGACAACGACGACGACACGCTCAAGCCCATCGTGGACACCGCGCCACGACCCATCTACTCGGCGCCCCTGCCGGCGAATCCCGAAGCGTACAACATGTTCGACCCCGCCGACCTGCCTCCCCGCCTGTCCGAGTACGCCAACATGGTCTACTCGGCGTGCGAGGACCTGGGCAACTTCTTCGGGTTTCAGGACTCCTCCGTCAGGAATCAGGCCATGCACCTGCTGATCCTGCTCAGCAACAACCGACGGTACTTGAATTTGCACATTTTGCCGCCCGCGCTGCAACCACCCTCGCCGATCCACGCCCTGCATGCCAAGGTGTTCAGCAACTACATGAAGTGGTGTCGGTATCAGGGAGTCATGCCGCACTTCTCCAGGATGTCGGCGGCGGCGCAGGCCGGCGTGGCCGGACCGCCGTCGGTGGCGTCCCGCGTCGTCGACCTGGTCCTCTTCTTCTGCATCTGGGGCGAGGGGGGCAATATTCGACACATGCCGGAATGCCTGTGGTTCTTGTACCACAAGATGATGGAGGAGTACGGCTGCTGCTGCCTGGGGATCGTCGTGGGAGGCGCGGCGGCGGCGGCGGACAATCCTAATCGCAATCTGCAGTACTCTCCGCAGCTGGCGGTTCCGCCGAGGAGTTTGTACGCCGGGCACTTTTTGGATTACGTCGTCACACCCATTTACAAGATTGTATGCACGGTGAGTTACGCCTTGGATCTCTAGTGTGTACTACTCCATGGTGGCATGGAAGGATGATGTTGGCATGTTGTGTTCTCACGGCGGCCGCTTCCATTATTCTCGTTCCTCCTCGCCTCCGCCCTCTGCGCAGAGCATGCAATCGAACGCCGATCACATCAACAAGCGTAACTACGACGACTTTAACGAATTCTTCTGGTCACGCGATTGCCTCGCCTACCGCTACTCCTGCGAGGATCCGAGCGAGCGTCGCCTCGACGACGTCGAAGACCCCAATAACGACGACCGCATGACGGCGCCCCTTCCGGGCGAATCGCAGCCGCCCATTACCGTCGGAATGATGAACGCCCCGAAAACGTTTCTGGAGAAGCGCTCGTGGCTGCGCGGCATCATGGCCCTGAACCGCATCATCGAATGGCACATCGTCACCTTTTACCTCCTTTCCGTCCTGGCGTTCTCTCACGACATGGTGTGGGGATGGGTGTTCACCCTCCAGGTGGCGAGCGGCGTCTTTTGGATATTCAACTCTCTCGCGATTTGTTGGGAGCTGCTGGAGGTGTGGGCGAGTTATCCCGGAATTCATTTGAGCGGGACCGCCGTCTTTGGATCGGTCTTCGTTCTCGTATCGCGGTTTCTCATCCTGGCGTACCAAACATTGTACCTGATGTGGACGTTCGGTCCGAGCAAGGGGACCTATCTGGGCATCGAGGCCGACTCGACGTTCTGGTGGTGGCAGTATGTTTGGTTGTCGCTCCTTTGTATGGCTCCGTACGTCCTTCAGACGATGGCAAATTTCTTCCCGGCGGTTACCACCAAGCTCATGACGAGCAGGAACGATTACATCCAGACCTTCTTGAACATTCTCTTTCCCATCAGCCGTCTCTACGTTGGCAAGGAAGTCCACGAATCCTTCAAGCACACGGCGGTCTACGTCTTCTTCTGGGCGACCCTCATTGCGTGGAAGCTCTACTTCTCGTATATATTCGAAGTCTACTCCATGGTCCTGCCAACTATTGAGCTTACCGATGATTACGCCAACTTTCCCGATCAGAGTTTTCTCAAGATGAGTCTTCTCCTCCTCCTTCGATGGATGCCTCAATTCTGTGTGTACTGCATCGACATGAGTATTTGGTATGCCGTCTGGCAAGCCTTCGCTGGAACATCTGTTGGCTTCTCCGATCACCTCGGAGACATCCGTAGCATGAAGGATATTCGCAACAGTTTTAGCCGTGCCCCAGAACACTTTTGTACCAAGATGCTGTCCCCCGATGCTGGGTCGCGCCGTGGATCGTCGGCTAGCATACTTAATAGTGCTGACTATAATTCCATGGAGAGCCTCGACAGCAATCGTCAATCGTTGATGAATCCAAATAGCAACGAGGGCCAATCATTGCTGGGAAGCGATCCGCACAAGCTCCAGGGCTATGTCAACCGGCTACTAGATGTGCGCATCCAAAAGTGGGTCATGTTTAGTACAGTATGGAATGAAGTCATTGATCACTTCCGCGAGGAAGATTTGATTTCGAACCGGGAGCGCGATTACTTGAAATTCAGCCGCTTCGATGGCTTCAGCCAGGCCATTTACCTCCCTGTATTTCAAACGGCGGGAGTTGTCGAGGAAGCGCTTGCTTTGTTGGAGCGCCCGGCGGATGACCTCGCCGTGACGAACGACGATTATCTCTTCAAGTCCATTTTGAACAATGTCACGATGAGGACTGCCGTTTCTGAGGTTTGGGAACTTGGTAACTACGTCTTGCTCAAGATTTTAGGACCTGTTCACAACGATGATGCCGTTTACATCATGAACTACGTTCTGAAGTGGGTCGAGAGTGGTACTGTTACTAATCACATGCAAATAACTAAGATACGCGGTGTCGTCAATAATCTTGTTCAGCTCGTGGACGGTATTGGAAGTGGCATTAGACGCCGCAAGCCCTCCTTGCAACGTCGCTTCACTGGGAAGTCTAAGAAGAGGCAGGAACCAACCGCTCCTTCTAGCGGCATGCGGAGAGCTATCAGTGCTAGCTCTCTCACCACTAACGCCATTCAATCCACCTCCGAACAAACTCGACATCATAGGACAGATGAGGATGTCGAAATCGTAGATGCCCTTCGGGATCATACTCGGGACATGCTCCGCGCCTTGATTAATTCGCTAAAAGGTATCATGAACAGTGCCAACAAGGAGAGCAAAGATGTGATGGACCGGTTAACATTTGCTTTAAGCATGGAGAACGGTTTTTTCTGGGACGATGCTTATGCCTCGGACGCCCTGGATGACATGGCACGCAGTGACATTTTCAAGTCGGTGTTGACCAAGTTGCAAGGTGTCGTGGCTTGTCACCCAGATGAAGTCGAACCGAAATCCAAGGAGGCCCGGCGTCGCCTGACCTTCTTTGTCAACTCCCTTTTCATGGATATCCCGAATGCACCCTCAATTCATGATATGTTTTCTTGGAATGTCTTGACTCCATACTATAAAGAATCCGTCACTCTCAGCAAGAGTGAACTAGAAACGAGAAGCGATGCCCTCGGTGTTTCTACGATGCTCTATCTCCAAACTCTATTCAAGGCCGATTGGGCAAACTTCCTTGAACGCATGGGGCTACAAGATGAGGACAAAGTATGGGGTAAAAAGTATGCAAAGGAGACCAGGCAATGGGCAAGCATCCGTGCTCAGACTTTGAATAGGACGGTCAGCGGAATGATGTACTTCGAAAAGGCCCTTCGTTTACTTGCAAATCTTGAACGACTTGATGATGATACAACAAACGATTTGATGGGGGAGAAGTTTGGCTATATAGTGGCGTGTCAAGTGTATGGTCAGATGAAAAGAGACCAGGATTCGAAGGCTGACGACATTGATGATCTTATGCATCGATTTCCTCACATGCGTGTCGCGTACATCGACAATGTCCGCCAAAATCGCACAGGGGAAATGGCCTTCTACTCTTGCCTTGTCAAGAGTAATGGCGATGGGAAGATTAAAGAGCTGTATCGCGTTCGTCTGCCAGGCAACCCCATTTTGGGAGAGGGAAAGCCCGAGAATCAAAATCATGCCATGATCTTCACACGTGGAGAGTTTGTTCAAACAATCGACATGAACCAGGAAGGCTACTTCGAAGAAGCACTGAAAATGCGTAACGCCCTTCAAGAATTCGCTAAGAGAGATGGTCCCATGCCAACTACCATCCTTGGCTTGCGTGAACACATTTTCACTGGAAGTGTTAGCTCCTTGGCCAATTACATGGCATTGCAGGAAACCTCTTTCGTAACTCTTGGGCAGCGCGTTCTAACAAAGCCATTGTGCATCCGCCTCCATTACGGTCACCCTGATGTCTTCGACAAGCTTTTCTTCATCACACGTGGCGGAATCAGCAAGAGCTCCAAAGGAATCAACCTATCAGAAGATATTTTTGCAGGGTACAACAACGCGATTCGTGGAGGCCAGGTAGCTTTCAAAGAATACGTTCAAGTGGGCAAGGGCCGCGATGTAGGTATGAGTCAAATATATCAGTTTGAGGCTAAACTCAGCCAGGGAGCAGGGGAACAGAGTCTCTCTCGCGACGTCTACAGGCTTTGCCACCGCCTTGATTTCTCTCGTCTTCTCTCATACTACTTTGGTGGGATTGGGCACTACTTTTCCAACGTTCTTACGGTTATCACTGTTTACGTCGTCGTGTATCTCATGGCGATCTTGGCTCTGTACGACCTGGAAAAAATTGGCGACCGCCTCATCACACCAATGGGAACGATTCAAATGCTTCTTGGAGGACTCGGTCTTCTTCAGACCATTCCCCTGTTTTCGACGCTCGGCGTTGAACGTGGTTGGTGGGCGAGTTGTCAAGAATTAATCCAAGTCTTTGCAACTGGCGGGCCCCTACATTTCATGTTTCACATTCAAACCAAGGCTAATTACATGACACAGACCATTCTTGTTGGTGGTGCCAAGTATCGTCCAACGGGTCGTGGATTCGTTACGCAGCACACGCCAATGGATGAGTTATACCGCTTCTTCGCTTCTAGTCATTTGTATCTTGGAGTGGAAATGGGAGCTGGATTGATCATCATGGGAATATACACCGAGGCAAAGCAGTATTTTGGGCGCACATGGTCCCTATGGTTAGCCTCACTGTCTTTCATTGCCAGTCCATTCTGGTTCAACCCTCTCACCTTCGATTGGAATATGGTTTCTGCCGATTACGTCAAGTTCATTACATGGATGCGTGGAAGTTCCGGAGGTGCCTCACGCAGCTGGTCAATTTGGTGGTCGGAGGAGAACAGTTTCTACAGCAAAATGCCATTGGGATCTAAATGCTGGTTCATTATCAAGGCCGTGTTGTATCTTTCGCTTGCTGAAGGGATCGCCAGGTCTGATCTGCTGAAGGCTGACACTACGCTGAACCAGCCCAAAGTCGGAGTACCTCTTGTAGTTACGTCCATCGTCATCCTTTTTTCATTGTGGTGGCTACTTTCCACGGTCGAGCACATGATGCCGTATCCAGTTCGTCGCACTATCGGCATAATGATTGGTATTGGTCTGATGGTCAGCTGTACTACCGTTTTCATCGAGGACAGCAATTTTATCCGCTACGGTCTCGCTGCCTACTACGGCATAGGTGCACTATGCCAATTGGGCCTCCTGTTTGGAATCAAGTTTGTCAAGAACTTCTACTTCATTCATGATTTGGTCTGTGGACACATCATCTTCATTCCACTTTTCTTCCTTGCCATCTTGCAGATTCCTCACCACATTCAGACTTGGCTATTGTACCACAATGCCTTATCGTCCGACGTGGTCGTGAGCAATATCCTCCGTTACGCTCGCAAGAGCCAGGAGTCGGGTGGAACGACTGCGCCCAATGAGGATTTGATAGAACAGATCGCTGAACTACGCAAACAGGTGCAGAAGCAAGAGCAGATAATTGAGGACATCACTAGTGGACACGTGAAGGCCGCGAATCTGAAGTCGAATCCCAGCACAGATGCAATGGCTCATGCTATCAATGCTCCATCCCGTGAGGGAATGACAATTAATCATCCTGTCAAGTCGGGTATTGGTGGTCGGACTGTCAGTGCGTCAACTTTGGACGGTAAGTAGCTGGATGTGCTGCCGCTCATTGTCATGTGACCTTACTCCTAACTCTAGCATCATTATCTAAAGTTTGGGGTGAGATGGCGTTGGGCGAAGAAGCAGTGTCGCAAGTAGGATACCAAGCTGCCAACACCATTCCTACGGTCTCCGCAGCCAAGAAAAGTGACTTCACTTTCACGCAGCCGGATGTCATGCCACCAAGATAGGTTTGTTACCAATAGTATGCGAGACTGGGGGATTCCATCTCACTTCGGGCATGTGATGAGCGACCACGTGATTAGTTTCTCTCTGTTCGTTGTCTCTGAATCATCTTCTTTGTTAGGGGTTCGAAGATGCTGCTAAGATCTAATTACAAGCAACATTACTAGTTGTCATGGCATGCATCGTTTGATTATTTTACCAATTACTGTCCTGAAATTCACTGCACAGCCTTATTCATCATCGACTTTTCCAAACACTTTTCCCAATCCCCATGCTTGGAGCACACGCTTACACGGGCCCCCGCTGAGGGATGCATAGCAAAGTTAGAGCCCAAGCCAGGATTGCTACAGTGTGAATTAATTCCGTCGTCGAAAAAGATGTTCGAGACAGTGTCCATCCCACTGGAACCATGATCCACAACCTTGACATAAGCGCGTCGGCCCGAACCCTTTCCTACAGGATGTCGTTCGTTGGCCTCCTTGACTACACCTCCCACGATGGCCTCATTACCATTTCTTGTCATACAATCCACGTCAACTTTCAAACCAGCGCCATCCTCAAACTGTTCTTCCATGGTCCCATATACAGTTCCATCATCTCCTGCAAATTTCCACGCCACAAGTGAGAATTGAACAGAGCAATCTCCTCCTTTGCTACTACTTTCTTCATGATCATCACAATAGCGGCTGTGCGATCCAGAGGCGGTGATCTTGGCAGTGATGGGACCTCTGTTCCTGACGAGACGGGCGGCAAACACGTCGAATGCGTCTCCCTGAAGCAGGTGTCGAGATGATGATGTTATCGTGAGATTGATGATCTGATAGCAATCAACGAACAACGACAATGATTTATGGTTATGGCATCATACCGTTCCAATTATTTCATCTTCATGGTATGTCGATTGGACATCGATATCTTCCTTATTCTTCATTAGGCGAGCAGATTTCGCTTCCATAATTTCGTCCTGAACGATAGTGGTATGTCATGATGTCAGCACGCGAAGTGAGATCGAAAATGAAACGAAACTCAGTGGTACAGTCACGGCGAGACAGCAAGCTTACCAGAGAGATTGGGTCCATGTCGGCACTTATGGCCTGCACTACTGCAGCTGAAAGGAGGAGAATGTGTTGGAATTTCATGATTCTAAGCATAATGTTTTCTCTTGGTTCAGTGTTGACAATAACTCTTGCTCCACTGATGCAACAACATCATCTGCAGAGATTATTTTTTTCAGCTCGATCATCATGCATCTCTTCTTGCGTGTCACCTTGAGTTCGGGTTGACCCAAGCTTTGTTAGGGTACGATCTCTGTAGGCAGAAAAAAAACATACATACCCCCCCGTTTGGGTACTCATTTGGGGTATGCAAACGCGCTCCCGCCAATTCATCTTGACCGATCCGGTTGCATACCGGTCAAGATGAATTTTGCATACCCCAAGATGCATACCCCCTTCCCGCCAACTATTTTGCATCGCCATGATTTTTATTTCCGTNCTGGCCACTTGAATTTTGCATACCCCAAGATGCATACCCCCTTCCCGCCAACTATTTTGCATCGCCATGATTTTTATTTCCGCCAATGCACTGTAGTAGCTCGAAACAACGCAATAATGAAGCCCTTTCTGTTTGAATTTTAATACAAAAATTTACCATGTTGTAGATATATTCAAACGCAATCATAATATGAAAAAATTACTGAAAAATATTATTTCTCTCCAATATTATTAATTTTTGTGTGCCAACATAGCTTATTTGCAACCATGCTACTACAATGCATGTCGCTTGCCCCGCTTTTGCTCCCAAACCCTCTCAATTTCATACAAGAGAGTCAATACCATAAATCACATTTCTGTGGAAAAAACAACGCTAACCGACCAATATTGATGGAGAAACAGCACGGCAAAGTTGGATATGGCAATGATGAGAATTTTTGCCCTCCCTTCTCAAGCTCTATCTCCATTAATATAAGACCATTTTCTACGTTTAATGCATATAATTGTATCTCATTAAATTATCTATCATCGTGTGTATCCAGGAAAAAATTCAACATTGTTATGCTGTTCGTTAGTGCTTGGAAAGGCAGCAGGATTGTCTGAACGAATATTTTTTTCATGATGGCTCTCGCATGGTGGAGCGCCAGTGGCAGGAAGGAGGGTATGCAAGTACTCATATTGATCTGCCTACAGAGATAAAAACATAATGGACGACAGACAGTACATTTGAGTACCTATGTATGTATGTTTTTTCTCTGCCTAC
>JALLBB010000565.1:0-14009 GCA_036939735.1 Discostella stelligera
AATTGACAGCGGCACTCGTGCGGTAGCGTCCATACGCATCTTTGAATCCGGTATTGCTTTCCGTAGATGTACTATCGGGTTTCGAAACGGAGGTGGATGGTATTATCGTGACAACCTCCTTGCGAATAATTTTCGCAGGAAGCCAACCCCATTCAGATTTGGGAGATCGGAGCCACACGTGGGATCCCTCCTCCATACTCTAGATACTGAAATGAGATGTTGATTGGTAGAATTGTTATTTGCAAATCTTGCGCAATACAAACAAGGAATATCATTGGAGAGAGGTTGAATTTGCATGTCTTTAGAGTGATAGTGTAGATACGTAGGCAGGTGTTTAGTGTTACAGAGATCTTTCAACGGAGGAATTCAATAAAGGCTATTCCCGCCAAAACTATGCATTGTCTGGCCGGCTGCCTCGCTCACCAATCAGACGTGAGACGTGAGGGACTCTTGCTTGGCCCGAGCCAGCGAGGATCGATTGACGATGACTGACGACTCATTAGATACTGCGCTACCCGGACGTTTCCACGAATAACATCAAGTGGTGGTGCACTGACAAACTCTTCCGTGATGTGGCGAACTCGCAATCGGTCATTTGCTTCGCTGTTCCATCAGCGACGGTCTTTGGACGGAACGCCTTCTGGCAGGTACTATTGCACTGCTCGGGCAATGGCAATGGGTCGGGGGCATCATCACCCACTGTCCATCACAGGCTCATATAATTATCACAGCAAATGTTTCTCCTGGAAGGCACCATCACAATTGTTCTTGAGTGATAACGCCACGTGCATGTTTACCACTTCTACGTCGCTGCCAAAGATAAACGACAAGAATGAAGGAATACAAGTAATGGAGGAGCAGGTTGACACGGTACTCCAGGCAGAGTGTAGTAGTCAACCAACGCTTGCAGTTACGGAATTCGATGCGAGCCAACCCTTTCATAAACAGGAACAATCCGAGGCCGAAAACGGTGGCGGGGATGATCGCGCTCGAGCAAAATTAGCTGCTCTATCCGAGGCGGAAAAGGTGGCCGCTGATGCGCAAGCTGCATTTCTGAAATCCACAAGCATTACTGGCGAGGGACAAGTCGATGAACTTTACGAAAGATGGAAATCATCCGAGCAAAATCTAGGTTTTGCCTACTCTCAAGCTATTAAGTACACTTCACGGATTCACCACGATGAAGAGGCGACGAAGACGGCTGAACGGCTAATGTATCAATGGATGGATAGAGTTATGGAATCTTTTGGTAATTCACTGGTTTGGACGAAAAATAATGAAGATGCAGCAGATGATTCTAGTGCAATGTATTTAAATAAGAAGTGGATGATTCGATCAATCCACAGCATTGTGCCAAGACTGGCTGCGTCGAGGACGGAATCTCCTCCTGACGGAGACAAGATTATTTTTCCAAGTATCCGACTGCCGCCACCATCCTCCAAGGATTACATCAATCTCCTTCGAGCATACTCGAACTCCAAGGCGCGACGCAAGGGTCAGCAATGCGAAGCACTTATGAAGAGCATGATGATGTTGGCGAATACAGTTGCGTGCCATTACGATGAAAATCGGACTGGAGTAAATTCATGTGATATCGGTAGGGAGACTGTGATGGGCGTCGGCGGAAAAGAAACTGAACAATGGAAAGTATGGGTACACGAAAGCATACCAAACTCCAAAGCGTTCGCATTAGCAATTAAGGTGAGTTCTTCATGAGCACGGAGGTTCTTCCATATGAATCACTTCGCCTCCCAACTCGTATCCCTCGTTTCCTCTCTGCCAAGTGTCATGCTGGAACGACTCGTAAGTATCGGATACGTGGAACGGCAATCTCATGTACCTCTACATTCCTTAACATTCAATTGCACGCTGTTTCCTTTCTCCCCCATCTCAGGCCCTGAATCGCTTGAGCGCATCATCCTCTTGAACCATGTTCATGATGCTTTCACCGACTGCTGTCGACCCCATATTTCCGGGATGCACAAAGATGATCCATACGTACTACTTCACTCGATTAAAGCGCTAAGGAATCTTCAAAAGAAGGAAGAGTGGGATATGGGGCATGAATGGCTGGGGAAGTTGCATGGTTTTATCACCAACGTGGAGAATAAAGGATACTTTCAGGGGGATGAGAGGACTCACGACGATGGTTTGGCAAGCAGCACATTCAACGGAGGATTCAACCAAACTGAGAGCAATCAACTCACGATCTCTCAGACAATCGATGTCACGTCTGCGTACACCACCATGATTCGTTTAATTTCACGTTTGCGTGGCGCTAAAGGGGTTGCTGCTGATGCTTTTGATGTCTTGAGTCGCATGCATGGAGTTCACAACGTCTATATGAATGGTTTGGAACCACATTCAACCTGCACTGACGACAGGACTCAGACGAATGTCTCACACTCCCCCAAATGCATAGCTTCAATTGATATTCGATCCAATGTTTATAATCTTGTACTGAGCTTATACAAAGACAGCAAAAGTGCAGAAGATGCGATAAAAGCTGTTCGATTATTGCAACGGATGTTAGATGCAGGAAAGAAAGCGCCAGAGGATCGAGATGGAGTGCCATTGCCAACAGAACAGTCCTTTGAGTTTACCATTTTGTCTCTGGCAAACATGGTGGACACAGATCGTGCATTCAAAGAAGCAGAACGATTGATAACATTGATGCAGGAGCAGAAATATCTAGAATCTTCTGTTTCATCCTACAATGCATTCATCGTTGTTTGCAATAAGAAACTGTTTGGAAAGATTCAGCTTTACGATAAGGTCATGGGAATCCTGGACACGATGACTGAGTCGGGAAAATCCAATCCCAGTATGCTTCCGAATCCAGAAACGATGGCTCTCGTAATGAAAGCTTGTTCCTTATCTGAACACACTGATCACCAGAGAGTTCTTGATACTGCGTCGAATCTTTTCTCTCAGTTGAAAGATCAGGAGCCAAGCGACAAATCGAATGTGGCCTTAACCGATAGGGCCTACTATTACATGATGAATTGTGTGGACAAGCACATGATCGGAGACTCTGACGCAAAGAAGGAGCGTATTCAAGAACTTTTTTCTGAAGCATGTCAGCGAGGATTGTGTTCTGCTAACGTCCTCGCTCAGTTCAGAAAAAGCGTATCCGATGACGAATATCATTTGACCGTTGGCCGCGGCAGACTGGCGGATCATTGGATTGCTAACATAACTGGTCCGAGGGCATTGTATACCGACGGTAGTAAAGGTGGAGCAGGAAAAAATGCACGTAGGAAAGGCAAGTCCACCTCTGATTGGACGAAGAAGGCGAAGGCGAAAGAGTTGCAACGAGTGGCGAGGAAAAATGATAAGAAGACAAAGAAGACCATGAAGAAAATGAACGCTGTTTGAATGCTATCGCTTAACAACCAGGTTAAACTTGAATTCTAGATTGCTATTTTATCTCATTCAATACCAAGATATACTTTTCATGAAGACTAAGTGGTAACTGGTGGCGGTATTAATAACCGCCCCTGTGGCTTATAACGCCGGCAGCAGGGTTTCGATTGGCGAGACTACTTGGTAACTCTATCTACACAACCACACAACCACAACCCCATATGCTTCGGACTCTAGCCACGCACACAGCTAGCGAAATCATAATTTTATCTCTCTCTCCTGCCAGACCCCATGGACCAGGATGGATCAGGAGGACAATTTCGCAGCAGCAGCAAACGATGATGCGGTGGCAATTGCGGACGACGACACCAACGACCCCACTGAAGTCAAAGTCAACGCCGCATTAGACGACGAAATGGAGGATGACGAACTTGACGCAACCGCGAATAGCCAAGACGTTCCGGACTCAGATAACCCCATGATCATGGATGAAAGGAAAATTGGTACCCTTTCGGGACGCAGGTCGTCAAAACGGCAAAGGGTTCCTGCCCCATATCGTTATTCTCCAGGCGAGGGTGGAGGATTAGCATCCAAGAAGGTCAAAGTTAAGTCTGACACTGCCGTCGGGGCAACAGAATCTGTACAAGTTTCGAGAAAAAGTAAGACAAGAAGTGGAGATGGCGCTACGATCCCGACCGATGAAAAAGTGCCAATATGCCAAGAGAATCCAAAGGAAGGACTCTCAATGACCAAGCCAGTTTGTGAATGGTCGGAACCAAGATATCGTTGGATCGGCGAAGGCTTCAAGAAAGAGACAACATCATCTATGGTGGTGGAATATTCTGGGGTAGAAATTGACTTTGCAATTGCCAAATCGGATGATTCGATGCCTCGCTTACCTCTTACCGTTCGCATTGGAGATGTGGTCATGATAAATAGTGGTGATACCCCTTGGAGTGGCGCAAGGCAAGCGACTGCCTCAGAATTCGAAAAGGGAAAGGAAATGTCTCTTTACAATGATCCAGCCTCGAATGATATTGGTCTGGGTGCGCTTGATCCTTATCTCGGGCTTGTCGAGCGACTATGGGAAGTGGTGGATGGAGATCAGTCTTCATCAACTATGATGATGCGCACACGCTGGTTTTTTAAGAAGGAAGATCTTGAGAGTTTAAGTGGGCGCTTTGTGATAGACGACGAAGTGAACCCGGGGAACGAGAGAGAATCCATCCTGGCAAGTATGTCCGCTCAAGACGTTATTTTGACTGACCAATCCGACGATAATGCCATAACTGCAATTTTGGGGAAGGTCAAGGTTGTCACAACTAATCCAGGGGCTCAACTTTCAGATGAAGCTCGAAAAAAAATTTCGAAGGGAAGCTTCATTTGCTGTTACACTCTATCGCTTTATCCACCCCCTTCTCCTGGAGAGGATGCTACAGTGAAACTCTGTCCCTGCACTGACGACAACGACGACTTCAAGTCGGTGGGTAACCAAACGTCAAGTGTATTGGACGTATCAGATGCTGAAGGTAATGACTGTAACTCAGTTAGAGATATACCTAGTGGGGAGATCAAGGAAGATATGCCCTTTCCTACTTCGGCATTTCCCATGTCTCCGAGAAGAATCGTTTCGGAGGGAGTTACAACTTTGGGAAAAATTAGGATTGGCCCCAATCATCAAGCACTCATCCCTTCACAAATTGATCTAAATCGAAAATCTAGTTTTCGTGGTATGTCAAATCCTCCGTCACAAAGGATTCCCACGATAGTTTGGGATCCTGCATCTGATGAAGGCAATCATGTGGATACCTTTCTTGAAGAAGCATGCTCCTTGCTGATCAATCATCTGAATGACATTGGGTTGCAACCATTTCATGATGCGAATTGTGTCGAATCACCGGATACAAGTGCCGAAGCCAACAAACCGCGAGAGGTTGACATTGGATCTCTCCTCACATTGCTCCACGAGTGTAGAGGTGATGTGCGAAAGGCAATCCAAAAAGTAACTGGCAGCCCAGAAAAGTACATGACTATTTGGAATAAAGCCGAAAAGGAACAGTTTGATGCTGCCTATAGAATTTATAGGGAATCTATTCGTATGATTGCAAATTCCGTAGGTGGGTCGAAGACGTGCAAAGATGCTGTGGAATATCAGTACCGTTTCAAGTTTGTCGAGAACTTTCGTCGGTTTATGAGGAAGAAACGCGAGAAAGCAGAAGAAATCATGGCGACTGTTGAAGATCGTATGCTGAATGAGGCGGTGAGGGCGGATGAGAGGACCCAAATGGACACTGGTACAGATATATCTAGTTCGGACGAGGAAGGGGGTAGTGCCCCAGCTCTTATCAACGGCGCTGGAGTGAAGCCGGCAGCGATCTCTGCAACACGCGTTGGTCCTCTAAACAACCGCATTCGCACATGGTTCAGGACTGGAGGAGGTAGGAAGGATGCCGTGGGTGCAGCGCAGCAACGAAGAAACCTAGCATGTGCAGTCCTGATGCAAGTCAGAGAGAGGGTTGGCGAGGAAGCGTTTGACACTTTGTCGAAGGGTTTAAAGTCGTGCCTCACCGTCCCGGCGCCCGACCTGACGGATGTGAAAATGATTGCGCGAGATATCATGAAGCCCCATCCAGACCTACTTGAACAGTTCATGTCTTTCCTTCCAGATGAAGTTCGGAACAATGAATGTACCACGGCATCAGAAATTTGACAGCATTCGCCGAAAGACAGCAAGGTAATTTGTTTTCAGAACAATGCGTGGTCTGAGTGAGTGTATTCACCTCGTCAATTCACCTTCCTTCTTTCTAGTCTTCACGTAAACGTAGGCATTTGGGTCAAGTGGGAGGCCAAATCAAAAAATTCAAAACAAATGGGAGGCCAAATTAAAAAATTTAAACGAGAGTTCAACAATTATTTCAAAACATAAATTTGCCGAGACACCACTCTGCACTCTGTTTGCCGTTCATCTGTCGAATAGAGATGCCGACAAAGTCCGTTATTAGCCTAGAAGAGGAAGTTGATGTAGCGGATGAAATCGACGACGATGACAAGAAGGTAGCCAGCAGACCATCTTGTTTAAAGCAGACAGAATCTCGGGTTCGTTTGAAATGGGACGACCGCTTGGCGCAACTAAAGATTTTCAAAGCCAAACATGGTCATGTCGATGTACCCCGTTCCTACAACAAAGATCCTTCGCTGGGGACGTTTGTTTGCAATCAAAGACAGACTTATAAGCGAATGAATGAGGGGAAGGGCCCTGTCATGGACAGGGTTCGGGTGCAACAACTAAATGAATTAGGATTCAAGTGGGTGTTGAAGCATCGGGACCAGCCAGTTTTGGTCGACAGCGATGATGATAATTCCAAAGATGGAAACAACCTTTCATTCGCTTCGCTTAAGGGTCCGAAACCTCCGAAACCCAAACCGTTGACATGGGAAATCGGAATGCAACAGCTCAGGGCATTCCAGTTGGCGAATGGCCACACTGATGTTCCGCATATTTTCGTCGCGAACCAACCGCTTGGCAACTTTGTTAAGAGTATTCGTCAGAGCTACAAAAGCACGCAAAAGGGGCAGACAAACAAGCTCCTTAATGATCAACGCATCTTTGAGCTTCAGCAAATGGGTTTCAAGCTGCAAGTACGTCATCGCGAACCATGGGAACAGCGCTTCGAGGAGCTAAAGCAGCACTTTCATAAACATGGCAACTGCGAAATTCCGAAAAACACTCCACTCGGAGTATGGATTTTGAACCAACGTTCACAGTTCAAGTTGATGTTGGCGAGACAAAAGACGAGTTTGTCTGGAAGGCGGATCGCCTTACTCAATTCCATTGGGTTCGACTGGAGAATTCTACTACAAAATGGCTTGCCAGGCCAGCAAATTACCCTGCATGATGGGAAAGGTATGTTGTACTCAACAATCACAACTTCTTTTTATTTCGCTCATTACAATTCTTTCCATCATCTAGCCTACGTTCCTCAAGCAGCTAGAAAGAATGGACAGCATTTCACGTGTCCGAGTGATGCCGAGTTTGCCAGCGCCCTTACTTCTGAGGCTGGCTTTTCAATTGAGTCCGAGGCATTGTCGGATGAATCAGACGACGAAGACTCTCAAAGCACCACGTCTGATGGCGACATGCCAGCTCTGGTTCAACCCCATCCAGTTGAACCATATTCCTTCGAAAATCTTACTGATATGGGCACCTTCAATGGGCTAAATATGCAGTGCACAACGCAGTTTGAATTCAAGCCATCACCTAATGCTCGAAGGGTTAGCGAAGACTCAAATCCGGCTGAAGATTCGAAGCCAAGTTCCATCCTAGATTCATTTATGATTCCCGGTTTTGAGCTTGATCAAACCCAACACGCTTCAATGTCACCTGGGTTCAATTTTGATTCAAACCAGCATGTTCCAGTTCTTGCTGAATTCGGATATACTGTTTCCCATGATGTAGCTCGAGTGTCGAGCAATGCCGACGCATTTGTGGACTCCCTTCTGAATGACGATTTTTCCGGCCACGATTTTTCACGAGATCCCATTGGTATGAGAGATGATGAGGTGGTTGAGGTCTGACTCTTCCTGCTTAGTTTAAAACTACTACCATAACACCTAAACGTGAAGTTAGATGCTTCAACGTCAACGGGAACGAATCATTTCAGTACAAACATCACAAGTGGCGGATATAACACGTCTGAATCGAGACGAGGTTGCTACTTGGTGCCAGACGCTTATTCCTTATTCCTACCTCCTTATGTTCAATACTAACTATACTTAGCAATCATTGAAATCAAGAGAGCAGGACCAGAGGAGCACTCTAAAAGGAGTACGTTCTTGTTCCTTCACTACCACTGCTGTACATAACAACATAACGTGGAAGAACCCATGGCAAGTCTACTGAGTCTGACCAAAGTCAGCCACGTGAACGTTCTGACTGTCGAATCACCAGTCTCCCGCCAGATCTTCAAATTCAAGAGGCGCGACCGGTGCCCGGCCGGGTGCCCCCGCGGCTTGCGGCGCAACGTTCCACCGGCAATCATTTTCGGCCTTTGACATTGCTCGTCTTCTGTTGCCTCGGCTTTTCCCAAAGACATTCTTCCATCCTATTTCGTGCCCGGGCCGGAACCTTTCCTCTTAAGTCAGAATCGAAGAATCAGCAACTCTGCTCTGGTTTGTGATTTGTGCTTCACTTTCAGCTCGCTTCTGTTTTGAAACTGAGGATCGAATTGACGAAAGTAACAGAGAGGAGAAAATGAGCAGTTCAAGCACATTCGAGACACTTTCGAAGAGAGTGAAGCCAGACCTCACGTCAGGAGAACATTACCTGATTTCGTGTGTCTACATCGCGGAAGTGAATAACGGAGGGATACCGGCCTCAAAACAAACATCGGTCGTTAACTTGCGATCGAATAATGTGCTGTCGGATATCTCGAATTCATCCATCTCTTTCTCTCCTCCAGCAATCCAACGCGCTCTTGCTCCAACGAAGGCATCTTTACTCTGCAACAGCGGATATTTGAAGTGTTTGAACTGCGACGGGGAGGCTACGCATGTGTGCTCTTCTGTCGCGGTATCCACTGAAAAGTATAAAATACTACTTGTATCGGAACATCTAATCTGCTCCTGCGGTGACGATACGTGTATATCGGAGGCGAGGCGGAGGAGGAATCAAACTTCACTGAAGAAAGAGCTTGGCGATGGATTCAACTTTGCATTCCGATGCGCGCTGAAACCTATCAGCAGGGTGTTGGAATGTTTACCGCGTGCAAAGGGCTAGCACCGTATATTTAGTGAGAGAATCTGCCGGAACAAGAATGACATGGGGATAGTGGATTGAAGAATTCCATACTGAGTACAGCACACAGCTGTGGAGGGCGGCGTCTCGATATCTTTCAAACGTACGTTTATCGTTCACCCCGACGGAACGCTTAAGAATTATTAGCAACCCACTGTTTAATCCAAAGCCGACAGCGCTCAACGTTGGATTCCATGTCCTCCACAGTATTTGATGGCACTTCATGCACAATTTCTAAATCGTATGATTCTCTCGCTTCTTCCAACACCACTTGCATTATCTCTGCCTCCAAATTCTCGGATCTTTTCTTATCATTGTACCCTCGTTTATCAAGTCGATCGTACAAAATGTCGGTGTTAGTCCGCAGTACTAACACCAAGTCGAACCATCGTTCGGGGAAAAGTTCACAAGAGTGATAATCGGCTACTATGCCCATGTTATCATCTGCGCATTCTTGGAATATGTTTTCCATCAAATCAAGCAGCTTATCCTCGTGAAGGATGTGAGTTTCGAGGGTATCGTCGTAGCCGTCGTAACATTTGTACTGCTCGATGAGTTCACCGACGTTGATGTGCTTGAGACCCAACTCTTCGGAAATGAGAGATGCAGTCGCGGTCTTTCCGGTTCCCGGCGTACCAGTCACCAAGATATTAGGTAATTTACGAGATGTTTCATCGGTGTCGCTCATGGTTCCGTAGATATCATACATCACAATACGGTACCGTCAATTGAAATATCCGATCAGGACAACGTCCATCGTTCAGAGAAGAACTGAATGGTAGAAGTGGATGTGGATGTGGCTGGGGTTGCTGTTTCGATTCAATTACGTCAATCTCTTGAGTTTGTAGGCGGGCATAATATATTATTCTCTCAAAAGGAGAGAGGGTGGATGGACTGCGACAGCTAGGTAGCAGCTGGTGCTGGTTGCGTGATGGTCGTGATGGAACGCCTAACAACGGCCAGACGTTGGAAGTCACTTCCATCACCTTCCATGAAACAACTCAAAGCTTTTTGGAATCTCTGCGACGTAGAAGATAATACTTGACAATATCATCATGAACTGAATTTTTATCTGTTAGTTGCAAACATTGCCACTTTGGTTATTAATCACTTCTTCTCAGTTTCGCCTTGTGAGTTTGTGACAACATCCATTATCTCTGTCCTCTATCGCTGCAAACTCAAACGATTCGTTGTCGGGTCACCATACCACCCAATTTCATTTTCCATACATCTATCGAATTTCGCGACCATCCTCTGGGAGAGAGTATTTTTTTAGTCTATTGCAGAGACAGATCAGTAAATGTATTGAATGTATGTTTATCATCACCCAACACCCAGCACTATATCAGCTATAACTCAGCTTCGGTCAAACCAGGTCTAATTTCAATCACACGGTCACTCCCCTCGAGGACGTTCAAAACTCCATTTNCTGATCTGTGATCTAGCGTACGAGGAGTAGTCTGACATTGCCCCCGTGATTAATTGGCTTCAGGAGAACAGCAGCGTTCAAATCCAAAGTAAGGGATGATGCTGTGGCATATCTTTATGGGAAATTCTAGTCTCACTACTCTTTCACACTAGAGAGATGTTGGTCTTCCTTGCCAATACTTTATCATACTAGATCCTTTTCGAAGGCAAGAATGTGAAAAGTGGAACCAAGTGTGTGATACTCACGATGACCTAGTGAAGTAATTGTGACATGATGCAGAACTTTATGCTACGAGCGAAACCGCCCTACTACAACCTGGAGGTCTACCTCCCAATTTTCACCGTAAATCGCAAATAGATGATGACGGATAGCCAGGGAATGAGGTGTAAAGTCGTTACAGCTTGGAAATGACGGGTTTTGAAAGTCCTTTTCGGTAGTATTCTTGGATACCCACACCCAATTCAACACACCTCCTCAACAATTTACTAGGGCGAAAATATTCACTGTCCGGGTGCATTTTGTGGAACGTCTCAAGCTCTCGTAATAATACCGGTAATCCAACATAATTGTCTGCCCAAAACATTGGCCCACCTTCAGTTCGAAATGCACATTATTTGATGAGTAAAAGTGTAGGAATTCAAAGTGGAAGGTGATGAAACAATCTTACCTCTCCATGCAGGCCAACCGTACCCATACAAGTATATTATGTCAATTTTGGACGGGTCGGATGCGATGCCGTCCTCCAAAATCTTAAAACCCTCATTGACGAGTGGGAAAAGGATTCTGTTCACGATAGCATCTAAACTTAATTTGGTGCCTCGGCGTGGTGAACTCATCGAATACTTGTCTATCAGTGATTGCATGTCAGATGATGGCATTGGTTTCCGGCCCTTGCCGACCTGTGGGTCGTAGTCGTACCATCCCTAATAAAAACAAATTGTCTCGTAAGTGCTCTCTCTCAAAGAAACATAGTGTCAGTGCCGAGCATACCTTCTTAGCCTTCTGGCCCAAACGGCCCAACTTTTCAACCATCTCATCGGCCAGCTCCGTATATCTTATTTGCTTCCGATTAGGTCCTACCTCTCCCGTCAGTGGATCACGTAAAAGGCCCTTCTCACCTCGAATTTTGTATCTAGGAGTTATCGCGATGGTGAGACTTTTAAGGGAAAAATGACTGTACGACTAGAAAATGACAATGGAACCTCACCCAATATCATTCCCCGCAATGTCGGACATGACGAAAGGGCCAACAGCCATACCAAAGTGTCGCGGCCCCAGCGCTGCATCTACATCTCTGATGCCGAGCCCATCCTTTCCGCCCCCGTATTCCACAAGTAAGAGAGTGGCTTCGGTGGTGTACGGATGGATCATTCGATTACCCACAAATCCGTCACAGTTACCCACTACGACCGGAACTTTTTTAATGCGTTTTGTCACGGCAGTTATGATGTCCAATGTTTCAGGTGTTGTGGCCTTCCCTCTTACAATCTCCACTAATTTCATGATGTGGGCGGGGGAGAAGAAATGCATTCCAGCACAATAACCTCGCCGTTCCGACGATAGAGACGACGCTATAGCATCGACGTCCAGAGTAGAAGTATTACTTAACAGCAAAGCATCCTTCTTTGTGACAATTGAATCGAGCTTCGAAAATATGTCCTTCTTTACTTTCAGGTTTTCAAATGCTGCCTCAACAATCAGATCGCAGTCAGACAAGCTTGACAGGTTCGTCGACGACTTTAGACGAGATAGCGTGTCGTTCAATTGGGAAGGTGACAGCCGCTGTTTCTTGACCTCGCTCTCCAAAATCGAACGAACATCTTGCACTCCAGCCTGCAATCCTTCGGGGTCGACATCCACCAAGATCACAGGTCCAAACCCGGCACGAAGAAATGATATGACAATACCACGCCCCATTGTTCCTGCCCCAATGACACCAATGGCGCCATTACCCGATCGTAATCGATTATTGGACTTGGATCGCACACTAGACGATGAGCGCTCCGCGAAGAAAATGTGTCGATAGGCTCGTCCCTGCAAGCTGTGGTAGAGCAAATCATTGAACAAGTTCTTCTCCGCCTCCATACATTCGCCGAACGACGATTTCTCAAATGAAGCTCGGATAGCTTCCACACATGCATGGGCACTTTCACCTCCCATTTCTTTGGGTGGGAGAGACTTGATTGCAAAGTCGCACATGTCCCCATTACCAACTCCTTCTCCATCGGGTGGGACGGTACGATGACAAAGTCGACGGCTTTCCATGGTGCTGCGTGGCAATGTCGATTCCCATTTGGCCCACCGCAATGCATACTCTAATATCGTTTCATTCTTTGGCGCCACCCCATCCAGAAAACCCACCTTCAATCCCTCCTGGGATGTGCAATTAATCCGTCCCCGAACAATCACGTCTAACGCGTGACGCACTCCACACAGCCTTGGCAAGCGCTGAGATCCCCCAGCGCCGGGAATCAAGCCAATCTTGACTTCGGGAAGTCCATACTCGAGCGTGGTATCGGCGACACGGTACTGCGCAGACAGGGCCAATTCCATCCCACCTCCGAGACAGATTCCAGTAAGTGCCGCAATAATTGGCTTGGTAGAATTTTCGATCAGATGGCCTAGATCATTCAGGTTCGGTACACCACCCGCTTCGGATACCGTAATACTTTTTCCGCCACCACCGCCATTGTTATTATCATCGCCGCTAATAATATTCTCTGCGGAAAATTCCTTAATGTCGGCCCCGGCACTGAAGACTCCGCTGCCATCCCGTCGGCCAATCAGCACGATGGATGTGATGGATGGATCTTGGAATGCATTGAGAAGAGAAGTTTGGAGAAATTTACGGACTGGAGCGCTCAGAGCATTGACGGGATTGGGTTTGCCTTGCGGAGCGCCATCGGATATGGCAATGATGGCCACGGTCGTAGTCGTAGGGATGTTGTTGCTGGCGGCCATTGTTGTTGTACGTTTAGAGAGTCTTGTAGTAGTACTCCAGTACTAGTTTAGGTAGATAAGGTATCTACGAAGATCCCTCCGAGATTCCACGTGGTGACTCGAGTGAGGTTGAGGGAATTTCGAAGATGATGGCCTTTTTGGCAGGAATTGCCGGGGTTTCTCTTTCATTTCAAAAGTAGGAACGGTCATGCTGATACTCTTCCCAAGTTAGTAGTTCTACTACTAGTAGTAATACTTAATACTTCTACTACCTTTTAGGTTTACAAGTAGAACTACTCCTACGAATGTTATATGTAATATGTAAAATGCACCTTCTTCTCCTGGTCTCTAGTACTCCTGGCTCTCCTCATCCTGTTCCTCCTCCGCTTCCACCTCCTCCTCCTCCTCCTGCTGGATTTGGTTGTACTGCCACTGCTGGTGGTAGTACTGCTGCTGGTTGTTGTTGCTGCGGTTGTGGCG
>JALLBB010000566.1:0-13915 GCA_036939735.1 Discostella stelligera
CCATGACGCCCCCTATGGTCGTGGACACGGCAAGCCCATCATCTCCACGACGGCACCGGCATCTCTCCTTTTGTTTCTTCACTGCAATAGCATCATTCGCCATCACTGCAGATTCTCTCTCATTCAGCAAAAATAACTTGTTCGCCGCCACTCATGCGACTCAATATAAGATTTCGCGCAGAGGTGCCAACCGGCAACAACCACAGAAGCTGCTCCATATCAGACATGGATGGCAATGCTGTTGCCCCTCTGATCGGTACTTGAAAGAGCGGCATCGGACAGTCCTTGTCGCAGCCAATGTAGAAGATGACGGTGATCACTCCATTCACCCCACAAACGCTACATCATCAGTATCAAAACCATCAAATCACTGTAATCCTTTTTCTACCTCAAGTTGCTGCTCCATCGGCAAAATGCATTTTATTAATGAATCAGTAAACCACTTGTTAGTTATGATGTTTTTTTGCAGCTACGAGTCTACGGTAGGATCTATTCAAACTATGACAATGCACTCCTTTCAATTCTCAGCTCAATGAGCGTCACTGAATAATATTGTGTATTGAAATCAGTCGAACTGAATTTCCAGATTTTTGGACTTGGCTGATACCTTAGCACTTTCTCCAAGGCATCGGACGCACCAACGTTGTTCACTTTCATTGAAGTGGAGCAGCTTACCCTCAGTCCCGTTGAGATGAGCTGCAGCAATCAAACCCTGGAAAACAACCCTGTCGCCTGGTATTGCCGAATCCATATCACTTTCAATCGGCACCCTGGGTGCACGAGATTCGACAAAAGCTGCGACTAGGGCGATCGTTTGATCTTCTGCATTGACATCACCAAAGTAGGCAATCACCCCTTTTCCAAAGTCGTGCACAGCAATGACGACATCGTAATCATCCTCTCCGTCCTTTTTGGATCTATCCAATCCGCTCATGAAGGGAACCATAGATTGGGTCGTTGAATCCCTAGTTACCCCGAAGCAGCGCTCGTGTTTAGGCACCCTCATGGAAACCGCTTTCGCGCTGTAGTCTTTGATGACGCTCCTCGAGAGACTTCCATACCCAAAATTACGAATGATATTACTCTCGTTGTCCTCGAGGCAAGGACCCCAAGTGGTACGATAATAATTCGAAAGTTTCCACTCGACGTCGAAATAATCCTGTAGAGTCGAAACGATCAATCCTTCCGATGAAGGAAAGGCAACAAGTCCCCCCGCGCGGGCGAAATTTTGAAGTATTTTGCCGAAATCGCGTTCAAATTTTTTGACGAGGCCGGGACTCGAATAATCAACCACGACGATGGCATGATATTTTCCACTTCTGATTTCATTCTGACAACGCTTGACTCCGAATGCATCCGGACGGACGTTGCGTTGGTCTAGATCTGATGGATGGCCACACCAGACGCGGAAGACGGAGTGGCGACCGGGGAAAGGTGGGTTGAGAGGTGGAGGGCGACCGAAAGAGGGCTGTCCTATAAACGATGATTCCATCCATGGCACGTTGCAGTAGCCCTCGATGAAGAGGATGTTTAGGGCAGTGTTGTTGCTGCTCATGATTTTTTCGAGGAGCGTGGCGTTTGGCGTGGACGAGTGATGAAATTGAAACTAACTGATAATATCGTCATTCGACGAGGAGAATGATGTGAATCTGATGGCCAAGATCTTGGCGCGCCATTTTTGTGTTTCAGTCTCTACATAGGAACTCATAGGTTTTGGATTGAACTTTTGTTGCTCTTGTGTGGCTTCAATTGACAACCATGACGCCCCCTATGGTCGTGGACACGGCAAGCCCATCATCTCCACGACGGCATCGGCTCTCCTTTTGTTTCTTCACTGCAATAGCATCATTCGCCATCACTGCAGATTCTTTCTCATTCGGCAAAAATAACTTGCTCGCCGCCACTCATGCGACTCAATATAATATCTCGCGCAGAGGTTCCAACCGACAACAACCACAGAAGCTGTTCCATGTCAGACATGGATGGCAATGCTGTTATCCCTCTGATCGGTACTTGAAAGAGCGGCATCGGATAGCCCTTGTCGCAGCCAATATAGTAGATGACGGTGATCACTCCATCCACCCATTCAAGCTCGATCTCTCCGTACCAGCCGTCCTCCTCGCCTCCTTCCTCAATCTACTGGGCTTTACCATGGCATCGCCCATTCAACCTGCACTCGGAAAACACTTCTCATTACCCATTGGTGCCTCCTTCGGTTCGCTCTCGTCGGCATACCCCCTTGGTATGCTCCTGGGTGTGTTCGTATGGCCAACATTGAGTGACGTATTGGGGAGAAAATTCGTCATGAGTTTAACATTGTTAGGATCGGGGATGGGATTAATATTGCAAAGTTGGGGAATACGGCAAGGTTGGACATTGGAACAATTTCTGGCGGCAAGAGTGTTAACGGGTTGTTTCGCCGGGAACAGTGCTATCAGTAAGGCGTATTTGGCGGACAGGGGATCGTCGGCCAATAATGGGGCGGCAGGACGGGGGGGAGATTTGTCCAAATACTTGGCATGGAAGGATGCCGCATCGACGCTTGCATTCATATTAGGACCGGTCTTTGGTGGGTTAGTGTATCAACTATGCGGAAAGGGTGGTTTGGGAGCAGCGCATGGGGAATCGAAACGTATTTCGTTTGTCATTTTATGTTCGGCGGTGGCGTCTCTTGTTGCCTCCGTATCAATCATGCTATTTGTGAAAAGCGCTACAAATAGCAAAAAGTTACCAGGTACTCCGGCATCGATGGACGACAAAAGTGATAAAAACGAAGATAGTTCCATGTTCAACGCAACTAAAGATGGGAAATGCGATGCATCTACGACAGAATTGATATCTTGCCCGCTTGGATCTACTCTATGGACGGGTGTTGCAAGCGTTGCGGTTGTCTCGTCACTCTACCATGCCGCGGACAGCACATTCTTTGCGTTCTTTCCAACCTTACTGCAAAACCGACTGAATGTTGGGACCCAAGCTGTGGGAATGGCATTGACATCGTTTGCGATAGTGAGCTTTGCAATGTCTGCATTTGTGAGTTCACGGTTCCTGAAAGCGTTTGGTCCAGTAACAGCATGTACGACAGGGTTGGGAGCTGTGGGCTCTGGTCTTTGGATATTGGGGTATGCAGCATCTCTTCCGGCGGGGATGAATGTGGGACTAACTGCCACGCTTATTGTCGCTGCCTCCGCGTTGTACTATATCGGTGTCCCACTTTTTGGTCCGTCGGTGCCGACAATGCTTCTTCTCTGTGTTCCCGCACACAAACGAGGAGCTGTCATGGGATTCGATGGTGGCTTGAACACGCTGGCACGAGTGATATCACCACTTGTCATTGGAGAAATTCATAGAGTGAAAGGAGCTGGAGCATGTTTCCGAGTGGCTGGCTCGTGCGCCTACGTGGCCGTGGCAGTTGCTTTATATCGCAGGCACATAGTGCTTAGGAGGATGTTTGGGAAACCATTGTCAGCAAATGCTGATGATTCTAATGCTAATAAATAATGATTCTCTCTCTCAAGTCGCGCTATTGCGCTACTACTTTCGCTAGTACTTCGTGTTTTGTTTCTTTTCGGCGGCGATAGTGACGTCGCCAGAAGTAGCAGATGATAGACAACCTCGCGCGAGCGATGATAGGTCTTCAGGCACGCACAAAAATAGGCGTCGACCTCGCTTGTCTGTGTCAGAGAGAGCACGCCATGTCATCCCCTATCTACCTACTTCTCACAGTGCCGCAGACTCAGAACTAGAAGCCCAATGCATCGCGAATTGTTTCGACTCCATCCCTAACTCATCATTCAATACTTTAGTCACCGTCGTGGAACCATGCAAGTAACCGAAGCTACCAGTATCGTCGAGGAGGAGGAGCAGGGCGAAGCTCGCAGTTCCTCGAACCTGGCCTTGTCGGCGGCTGTGGCGACGTCTTCGTCAACTCATGAAACCGCAGCCGCAAGCGAGGAAATCGTCGAAGAGAAGAAGGTCGAGATGCCAAGTGAGCACAGCACTGTACTCGTGAAATCAGCATTGGTCAATGGCTCATATTCGTCCAACGACAAAGATGAAGAGAACGAGAATCCATCTCAGCCCGAATGCACAGCTCCATCAACTAGCGCCAAGAAAGCAACCGAAGAAGCTGGTCTAGATCCAGACCACGAAGCCCAACTACTTTCTATCGAAGACAAGGCATCCTGTCTCTCCTCGTGGCTACTCTCCTACGTCACACCCCTCCTTCGTTTGGGGGCCACCAAAATTCTCGAACCGAGCGATGTCGGCCCTCCCTCCCGATGCGATCGGGCTAAATCATGTTACGATTCCGTGCAGACATTGTGGGTCGCAGAGGTATCGCGCATGCAAGAATTAAATGCAAAGAACAAGGCATTGCATCAACTACAGCTAGAAACATTGCCCACCGATGCCACATCCAACCAACGAAGGAAGGTGGGCGAAGACTTCGTTCCGCAGTCACCTCACCTGGCCAAGGTCTTGTGGAATGCATTCGGATACTGGCGAGTATGGTATGCCGTCTTCCTCTACGTCATATCGGCATTACTGCAATTCATGCCTGTACTCATCTTAACCAACATGGTAGGCTACTTTGAATCGCCCGATCCTGAAAATTATCATGCCCTGCTCTTCAACCAATGGGGAAATGTGGTGGGATTGTTCGTCTTTCCCATATTGGTGTCACTGTTACAAACGAGAAGTCAGGTCATCTTGAATCATTGTTCTATATTCATACGCACTTCAGTGTCGGCACTACTGTTCTCCAAGGCACTCACCATTAGTTCGGCGGGTCGAGCGCAAACTTCGACGGGCCAGGTGGTCAACATGATGTCTAATGATACCCAACAGCTTCAACGATTCTTGCAATTCGTGGGATTTACATTGGTGGCGCCCATTCAAATAATTATCTCGCTGGTGCTCATTTTTAGACAGGTGGGCAACGCCACTTGGGTGGGAGTGGGCTTCATGTTAGTGTTGGTGCCCGTGAATGGCCTTGTATTCTCGAAGGTGTCGCAGATGCGTCGTCGGGTGCTCCAATATTCCGACGCCCGCGTGAAGATGGTCAATGAGATATTGGCAGGCATACGCATTATCAAATTTTACGGTTGGGAGTCACCCTTTAAGAAAGAAGTGGGTCGATTGCGTGAGAAGGAGCTGCAAGCATTGACGACCTTGGCCTACACTACGGCAGTTGGATTCTCGTTGATATTGCTGAGTGCCCCCATTATAAATCCACTATTGGTATTTTTGGCGTACATCCACATTAGCGGTCAGAGTTTGGATGCTGCCACGGCCTTTACGACCATTGCGCTCTTCAATATCATGAGGTTTCCATTTGCGTTCTTGCCCATGGGGCTGTTGCAGTTTGCACAGTCAAGGATTGCACTCCGTCGTATTTCGAAGTATTTGATGTTGTCCGAGCTGTCGAGCTACGTTGTCCATGATGTTCCTCCTGTAGGAGGCATCGAGAAAAACGATGATGATGCCTTGTTTATTGAAGACGATGAACCCCCGTCCGATCCTGCAGTCATCATAGTCAATGGAACATTTTCGTGGATAGATCCCGATGCTACGCCAGCACCGGTTGAATCTACCAAAGCGAAGCGGATGTCTCGAAAAGAGCGGCGAGAAACCAAGCGGAAGCTTAAAGAAGAAAACGAAGTGATTTCTCGAGCTAGCAGTAATAGTAGCATGGATGCTAAAAGCTCGAAATATCCGTCGACGAACTCGTTGAACAGAGCTGAATCATTAGCGAGTCTGGGTGTGTCACTCAGGACAGTTGATGAGGAGCAAGATAGTGCCGAGGTGCGCATTGCACTGAAGAATATTAGCTGTTCGATTGAGAGGGGATCGCTAGTGGCTGTTGTTGGGCCCGTTGGTTGTGGCAAGAGCAGCTTCCTTTCGGCAATTTTGGGTGAAATGGAATCCATTGGTGGATCGAAGGTGTACATGCCTCCCTGTGAAGGAGACTCATCGCAGAATAACGTTGTAAGTTACTGCTCCCAATCTCCCTGGGTTATTAACGACACGTTGCGGGGCAATATCCTCTTCGGGCGAACGTACGACGAGGTGCGATACGAAATGGTCGTTCGAGCTTGTGCACTAGTGGACGATATCTTAGTTTTGCCCGCAGGCGACATGACGGAAATCGGCGAACGTGGTATTAATTTATCTGGAGGACAAAAGGCTCGGGTGGCACTGGCGCGTGCCATGTACTCTCGCGAATCTCAATTAATTCTGCTTGATGATCCATTATCGGCAGTCGACGCACATGTAGGCGAGCACTTGTTCAATCAAGCTATAACAGGAGAGGTCTGTAAGGGTGCCACTCGTGTGTTAGTAACCCATCACGTGCACTTTTTACCAAGGTGTGACTCGGTGATCGTCCTTGAGAAGGGAATGATAAAACACTCAGGGACGTATCATGATCTTGTGGCAATGGGGGTTGACTTTGCAGGTGCAATTAATATTTCCAAAAAGGAGAATAATAGATCAGATGTTGACAATGATGATTGCGCAAATAGAGACGTAGCAGATGGGAACAAACCTGGCGAAGTCAACGGGACCGGAGAGATTGGAAATACCACTGACGCAGAGAAATTGAAAAAGGCAGGCGAGAAACTTGTTGAGGATGAAGAAAAAAACGAAGGGTCTGTAGAGGGGTCAAACTACTCGCATTACGCCAAGGCAGGTGGCGTCATCACGTTCATGTCACTCTTTATCATTCAGGGAATTGGCAGAACATCTGAAATCATGGCAAACTTTTGGTTGAGCTTCTGGGCGGAAGCTACCGGCAAGGCTGCGTTGGATCAGACTACAGTGAACACAGTTTGGTACCTCAACATCTTTGCAGCCTTTAGTATGGGTGGTGTATTTTGTCTCACCCTCAGAGCCCTAGCAATGGCTTTACACCGACTTAGAGCTTCACGACAACTTCACGAAGGACTGACGAAAAGCATACTTCGTGCACCTGTGGCGTTCTTTGATGTTACTCCAATCGGGCGAATTCTGAATAGGTTCGCAGCGGATATGGACAAGATCGATTTGGAATTAACTCAAAGCCTCGGCCAAGCAATTTCTTCTATTTTCTCTATTCTTGGTGCTGTCAGTGCAATAATTGCCGCCACGAAAGGCACGCTCTTGATTGCGTTTGCCCCGATAGGATACTTCTATTATGTCATTCAGAAGTGGTTCCGAAAGTCGTCGACGGAACTACAGAGACTCGCGAGCATTGCAGGTTCACCTCTGTTTAGCGACTTCTCTCAGGTCCTTTCTGGGACATCGACTATCCGTGCATACGGCAAGCAAGCCAGGTTCTTCGGCAATTGCCAGCATAGTTTTGACAAGTTTAATGCACTGTACTTGACGATTCAGCAAGCGAACTGCTGGCTTGGACTGCGTCTGGATGTAATCGGAGGATCTATTGGAGCAATTATCGGCGGAATCGCTCTCGCTACAAATAAGAACAAATTTATTCCAGCTGGTTGGGTAGGTTTGGCATTGTCGTATGCGATTGAGGTCACGGGATACTTGAAACACGGTGTGCGCATGATTGCACAAGTCGAGGCCGAAATGAATTCCGTCGAGCGAGTTCTGTATTATTCCAACAGCGTTGACAGTGAAGCCGCAGCTGAGACGCAACTAGATCCTAAACCGTTGGAGTGGCCGAGTAAGGGTGAAATCACAATTCGGAATGCAAGTATGAGGTATCGTGATGGCCCGTTAGTTTTAAAGAATATTTCCGTAACATTCAAGGGAGGCGAAAAGATTGGCGTTGTTGGGCGAACAGGCAGCGGAAAAAGTAGCTTGATGTCTGCTCTTTTCCGAATCACTGAGATTGAGTCCGATGGTGGCAAGATTCTCATAGATGGCCTGGACATCTCGACAATCGGCCTCGTTTCACTTCGTCTCAACCTTTCCATAATCCCACAAGATCCAGTCATGTTTTCCAACACAATTCGTTACAACCTTGACCCCTTCGAAGAAAAGTCTGAATATGAGCTCTGGGAAGTCTTGAAGAAAGTTCAGCTAGCTGAAACAATCGCCGTCTTGCCTGGTGGGTTGGATGAAATAGTAGCCGAGGGCGGCGAAAACTTTTCTCAAGGGCAGCGACAGCTCCTGTGTATTGCCAGGAGTTTACTCCGAAAGCCCAAGATTCTGGTTATGGACGAGGCCACCGCCTCTATTGATAATACAACTGATGCGGTGATACAGGAGATGATTCGAGAAAATTTTGCCTCGGCAACGGTGCTGACAATCGCACATCGGCTGAATACCATCATGGACAGCGATCGCGTTTTGGTTCTGGATGATGGCAATGTAGCAGAGTTCGACACTCCATCTTCCTTGATTAGTCGAGGGGGTATATTCGCGTCAATGGTAGAGAAGAGTGAAAATGCGCAAAATGCATAAACTAAGATATTTGTCATTCTCAAGTGGCGGGCGCTGCAAATCACTCGTCTAATCTCCAGGTGTACCCCTGTTCCTTCAACATCAAATTGAAGTTTACCGCAAACGGACGTAAATACTCCTGTATTTTTTTCTTCAGGTTCGGCCTTTGAGATAACAATTCTTGCGACGATGACGACGACGATGACGTTTGCTCGACGCCTGTACTACTGGTGATGGCGACATTAACTCGTTGCCCGACTTCCTCATCGTGCAATTTCCCAACCTGTGCTCTTGCCTCATCTTCATCGACGCCAATGTGAATCAATACCGCGATTAGTACACCCCGAGGATTCTTTTCAATTTCTCGATAGTCAATAATCAATATATTCTTCGCTGGGAAATACCTGTACCACTTTCGTAAGTGAGAGGCATAATCGGACCGCGACGTGTGAGTCTCGCTACGTAGTCGTTCTAGAAAATAGGCATCCGATTGCGACGACGGCAACGATTGTTGCTGCAGCCTACGTTGCGTCGCTGCTGACAACATGATGATGGGGTTGTTGGTACTTTTTTTTACGTCTTCGGGAACAGCCCCATCGGCGAACTCTCCAGGATTCCTACCCATGGTTCGGTCCCGTAGTTCCATGATCATGGCGCTCCATACTCGATCGACCATATCGCGTGCAATGAATATCAGCTTCAATTTGGGAAAACATTGGAATATCTCATGTACTGTCGAGGGTGGCAAAACAATATAGCAGGGTGTGATTTCGCCGTACAATGCATCATTTTTGTTGGACTTGATGGTTGCTAATGACGTTTGTTCTCCCGTATCCCTGTTCGTTGCCGCGGATAAATTATTCATGTGAGGGAACTCGAATTGTCGAATATACCACTGGAAGCCTTTTCGATAATGCCAATCCCAGAAGTGTACCTCCTTTTGTCGGATGGGGAGAGAGATCCGAGTGGAATGGCTGCATTTTTGTAGGAGTGCGTGCAGCCACGATGTGCCGGCCTTTTGCGCTCCAATCACTAAAAAGGATAATTGAAACGTTCCAAATTTAGTTTGTCTATTCCTCTCACTCGCGTGCATGGCTGGAAATGACAGTCCGGAATTATTGCGGCCGACGACGATGTTGTTGGCATCGTCTTCTGGATCTGGATGTGGCCGCTTGCGCGTCATCGATCGCGGTTGCTGGTTTGCAGTATTTGCAGACGCACTGCCCTGCTGAAAAGCAGGTGGTTTCGATGACGCTGAGGATGCAGATTCAGGTGTCGCCACTGCTTTAGACTTGAATGAAGCGAGCATGGAAGCGAAGTCACTCATTTTAATCTAAGATTACATGGTTATTAGCTAGGTAGAGGGGGCTGTGGATGGTGTCTGCCAGGGCAAAGGTAATGCATGGCCATGATCGATAAAGGGGATGCACCATGATGATGTGAGACCAGTAAAATTGATTGATAGGGAGACCAGCGTAGGAATTCGTGGACGCTGTGGGATCTTCTGTTCATCGCCCAACATCATCCAGCTCGCGCAACGACGCCATGGCCTTCTTGGCCATAACATGTTGTGGCTGGCCATGACCATGTTCTCGATATCGGATAGTCGCCATAAATGACCACGCCAACACACGGCGACACTCATCACTACTAATCAAAATTATGCGATCCCACTCCATCCAACTAGTAGTAGTTTCGGCTGCCGCCCTCTTAGCGGGATCCATAATCTTGGCACTGACACCACCACCACCAGCAACCTCATCATCATCCTGGCGTCGTCAGGCATCATCATTCGTAGTTAGAGACCATGCCAACTACCGCCACCGAGGCGTGTATTCCATCCCCATGAGTCGCGATCACGATTCCATGTCGAGCGATCATGCCACAGTAGTAGGCCCCGAACGACGACAACAACAACAGCAACCACAACAACAATCAAAAGCGATACCAACAATTGCACGCTCCATCCAATCATTATTAGAAGCGGGTAGAATCGATGATGCCACAAACGAACTCAAAGAATGCAAAAACTGCACAGAAATTCCATCATCTACCTATCATGCTGTCATCGAGGCGTGTTGTGCCGGTGGATTCGAGCCTACTAATCATAACAAACGACAACCGAAGAAATATAATAATAAACATAATATTATGAACAAAAAAAGCGATGACGATGCTGCCGTGGATAGGATAGAGGTTGCATCGGAGCTATTAGATTGGATGAAAGAACGTCATGCGGTTACCGAACATTCATTCGAAATCGTCATTGCAGGATACGCCCGAAGAGGAAAGTGGGAAGATGCTTATCGGATACTATCGGAAATGGAAGAGACTCATCCACACGATACTATTAGAGAACAAAGGAACGACACATCCATCTCGTTACATATCTACCAGACAGTCCTCACGTCCATGGCCAAAGCCCATCAATATCAACACGTCCATTCCCTCCTAACCAAAATGAGACGTCGAGGGGTCCGACCAACCGTCTACACCTACAATGCATTACTCAAGATTTGTGCCGACGATACCATCATCCCACGTTGGAAGGAGGGACTATCCATCCTCAGCCAGTGCCAACGCGAACCGGGCGTCTCTCCCGACTTGATTTCGTACACCACCGCCATGAAAGTGTGCGCACGGGGCCGGCGGGCCGACAAGGCGATGGAATTATTCCGCGCCGTGAAGGATATGGGCAACCTCGAATTGGACGTCTACTTTTACACCACGGCCATGGATGCATGTGCCAAGGGAGGGAAGTGGAGAAAAGCACTTTCCTTGCTCGATGAGATGACGAGGGATGAGGAGGAGAGGAGGGGTATACGTCCCAACGTGGTGACTTACGGTGTGGCCATTGCGGCTTGTGGCAATGGAGGACAGTGGCAAAAGGCGTTGGAGTTGTTGGATCGGATGCGCCACGACAACTTGAGCATCAATACCATCACTTACAACTCGGCGATCGCCGCATTATCCAAGGCAGCTAGGGCGGGAGCAAAGTTGAATCAAGGTGGTAGTGGGCGTGATACGACGGACCTGGATGTGCTGTGGAAAAAGGCATTGCATCTAATTCAATGCATGGAGACGGAAGGCGTGAAACGCGATTCCTTCACGTATTCTTCAGCAATCAGCACGTGTGGGGCGGCAGGACGATGGGAGGAGGCGCTGCAACTCATCGAATCAATGAAGAAAGAGGGTGGTAGTACTACGCGACCAAACAGGGTTGCTTATACTTCTGCGATTACTGCCTGTGCTAATTCGAGGTATGTGCTTTCTCTTGTTGTTTTCCGATGGTTGTTCCTTTTCGAAACGACAGGGCCTCATCCCATTTCATGTTTCACTGAATAAAAAAATGCAAGACAATGGGAACCAGCTTATGAGTTATTCACCGCAATGAAAGACGATGGACACATTCCTGATTTAGTTGCCTATAACGCATTGATTGGAGCGGGGATGAATTCCAATAAACAAATGGAGGTGTATAAACTGTGGGAGGAAATGTGTCGATCATCAGATAGTAGTATCAGCGGCAGCAACGCTAGTAATGTTGGTGGTGAGATCAGGACGGGAGTATCTCCCGATATCGTAACACTGACCGAGGTTGTCACTACACTCGACAGGTCCCAAGGCAACACCAAGACCAATAAACAGTTGGTCGATTCGGTATTTTCCGAGGCTGTAAGTAGAGGATTGATTCTACGACAAGATTCATTAGACACCTGCTGGGAAATAGATTTGTCAGGCATGTCTTTCCCCGTGGCAAGGGCCGCGTGTCGTTTTATCTTTCGACGGCTTGTGGAACGACGACGGCACCGACTGCAAGGGGAAGATTTGCAGGAGGACGAGGATGTTGAGCCTAAAGATCTGTCACTCATCACTGGAGCCGGACGGATGCGTGAATATATCCGTGAAGTATTGCGAGACGAACTCGTTCCATCGGTGTACTGTGTTGTGCCAAATAATTGGGAACAGGGAACGTTGGTAGTGAAGCGTCAGGTGTTGATTAATTACATCGATGGTCAGTATGATAAATGTAAAATTTGATCTGAAGACGATGGTGGAATCTTAACTAGTACCGTCCTCATTTTCGCTACTGCTGCTAGCATCATCCATCATTAATGCCTCCTCTAATCTCGACAAGGCCTCTTCTTCTTTCCGTTTCTTTTCCGAAACTCGCTGCTCCTTCAGTGTTGTAGATGTCAATCCCAATGCCTGTCGTAAGGCAACTTCCTCTTGTTGTAATGAAGCCAGATATTGTTCGATTTGCTGTTCTTTCGAAGAGAGGCGAGAGTATTCATCGTCGAGACGTTTTAGTGCGAGGATGAGTTGTTCTGACTGTATTGGCGTGGCTGAATCGTTGTGAATATAATCGTCGTCTACGTCAGCAACCACTGCCATCGGCGTCAACGTTCCGCCGGCATCAACAGCCACACCTGAGGATGCGCCCGCCGCACCAGATGAGTCGATGTCGTCGTTATTATCATCCTTGGTCCCCCTCCTTCTCCGTTTCTTCCCGCTGAACGCTGCTACTTCAGCGGCAGAACTCGAGTTCATAGTAGTAGTAGTAGCACCTGTGTTCGTCAAATTTTAAATTTTTGACTGTACGAGCTAAAAACTAGTTTGCAGGCTAGAGATTTTTTAGTACAAACATACAGTACACCGTATGTCGTACGTTGACATCGCAAGAAATTATTGTTGAGGCCAAAATCCAAATTCACTTTTCACCTTGTGAAGTATGATATCAAAGATGGACCAAATAGAAAGATGATTGGAAATAAGAGTCAAAAACCAGTTCCTGGCATATCATTACACACAAAGCCCCATTATGTATGCTCACAATATTGTAAATCAGGATGAATTACACAAAAGTAAACATATTGCATTCAAGATCATCAATCTATTGTAGTCTTGCTTCATTTGGTTGTAGCGCCATCAGTTGACACTGACTAAAACCTCATCTGACCATCAAAGTTTTTGAAAAAAAAATACTTCTCAGTTGTGGGAACACATCACACAAATTTGCAGTTTTTGCTAACAAAATATTTTACACCAATTCAATTCACAAAATTCACCTGCAACTTCTGTTGTAAGGCAGTGAATCATATCAATGTGGCACATGACCAGTATGCACTACTAGATCTAAGCAGTGGTTGTAGTAGAAAAACAACATCACTGCTACTTTCTGACTTTAATCCTGCACAGGCCGGAATTTATGATAATGGAACAATATGCCATGAACAACAACAAAGACTTGCATCATGATCAAATTTATTTTTGTCATGATGGTGGATGGATGAGAGATTAACCACAGATGACATGAAGACACAAGCAATGAGCAATGAATTATTTTTGCCACATTGCTTTCACTCCTTGGACAGAGAATGATTGTCTTGCTCAGTAGCAAGATGTGAGTAAAATCAATAGGTACATAAATAAGCAGCAGCATCAGCCGCATCAGCCGCATCAGCAGCATCAGCTGCATCAGCTGCATCAGTAGGGGGGGCACTGGTAAACTGGTCCATTTTTC